>JAMJFZ010003602.1:2537500-2725000 GCA_026225945.1 Cricetomys ansorgei
TTAGCCACACACCTCTTCATTTCGCTCTATAACAGAGCATGACTCATACCCTTTAACACGTGTCCCCACCCGTGCACGTACACAAGCATGCTGCCGAGCCTCTGCCAGGCTTCAGGGCGTATGAGGAATGTTGAGGTGGGAGACCTAGCCAAAACAAAGCCAAGAGGCCAGACGTGTGTCCTTATCATTACTGTGCGTCAAGTGGTTCCCCTAAAGCCACTCAGTGAGACAGCGATGAGTCTAGGGCTGGCACCTGGTTATTCTAATTTGAAGGAACCGATCTCGTTAATGTAGGAGAGAAAACACTAACCTCCCTGCCCTTCATAGTTCTTGGCTAGAGGTGAGTCCTTTCCCAAAAGACAGATTAACAAGAGAAAAACAGAATTTAAGAAGTACAGGCTAAGGAGTAGTTAGAACTTCGAGTTAAAATATTGTTTTACATAAAACAAAAGGGGGAGTTTCTTAAAGGGAAGCGATTAGGAGACGAGGTCCACAATGCGCTAAGCAAGGGTTACTCAGTCAGTTTTGTTCCGCCTTAAGAGTCCTCTTGCTGTTACTGGAGAGAGATGCGTCTGTACAAACGGAAATTGTTAAATACATGCAAATGTTCCGTACAAAAGAAAACTTGTGTCTGCTGTAGACTTGCCTTTAATCCAAGCACTCAAGAGGCAAAGGTAGGTGGGTGTCTGTAAGTGCAAAGCCAGCCTGGTCTACATAGTGAGTTCCAGGTCAGCCAAAGCTGCAGAGTAAGAACCTGTCTCAAATAAATAAATAATGAAAACGTACTCCCTTTTGGGGGTCTGCCCATAGCTCTCAGCACAGAGGAATAAGAAACAGTTTATCCTAGAACCACATATCAGTGACCATGGCCCGGGAACATGGATTCAGGTTTCCTCAAATGGTTTCCTTCAATATGGTAACAGTTGCAGGAAAATTTTAAAGTCACAGAACAAAAGGCAGTTATAAATCAAGGCATTCTTCAAATACATTGGTGGGAACATTGAGTAGGCAGATTAAAGCACAGAAAAAAAAAAAGTATTTTTGATCCGTTACAGGGTTCAGATGTTATCTAACAACATTCTTAGCTTCAAGTGGAATAGGAGATCCGTTAATACATTTCCAAAGTATTCACCTGAAAATCAAAGGATGTTAGGGCAGAGAGCTAAAGAGAGCAGAAGACAATTTGGCGACATTCCAGCCCTCCATAATCACAGTTTTCCTGTGGAATACAGGTGTGGCTTTTTTTTTTTTCCTGAAAACTTCAGTTCATAGTGAAATAACTCAAAATAGTCTCTAGGTAGAAAAGGCATGTTTTAGGGTGGCGAATTCTAGTACTCTTTACCTGGAAACCATCGGGCTTTAAGAGTAAGTTAACTCAGATGCCTATACTGCCCCTTTGAAAACCAGGAGCATATACCCCAAATCCTCAGGGTGTTTCTTTCCCCTGGCCCATTCGCCACCCTTCATGCATTTACTAGCACCATCTCGTGCGGCCATCACCCATTCACAGGGTCCCTTCAGGACGTGCACACAAGTCGCCTTTGTGCCAACTCTCACCTAGTTTTACTCAACAACTTTCTCCTTTACCCCTCAAACATCATCCTCTCCTGTTTGCTCACTTCTCCATTTCAAAGATGGTGTGCTGAGCATGTACTGTGAACGTGGCCAGGAGATAGGGCGCTGGACAGTAACAAAAATAGATACAGTCCTTGCTGTTGTGATGCTTACAGTCTAATGAGGGAAAGTTAGCTAAGGAGCCGCACTAGCAAATAAGTCTGTAAATGCAAAGGAGCCTTCCACCTAGATGTGGAAATTATCGGAATAACGAGAATGAATGAGCTAGATGAAGAGGGAGGGGGCACAGGGGTTTTGGGCAGAAGGCACAGCCTGAACACCCTGAGTGGGAGGCACATGGCAACACGGGGTCTGGGAAGGAAGCCAGTGTGGCTGACAGCTAGAGAATGAAAGGAATGAATCTTTGCTTTATCTTGTATTTGAGTCACAGTGGTGGAAGACTAGATCATAAATTTGGCCTTAGACATGTTGAGTTTGGGTGCCTTTGACACGTGTTGGGCAGGTAGTTAGTTAATACAGAGGTCTACAGCAATCCCTTCAAAGCCCATGATGATTTTTGTTACCCTTTGGAAGTATTTGCTGGTGAATGGAGACATTTGTTGTTGCTGCTACTGTTATATCAGAATATGAGGTGCTACTGGCATATCGTGGGGTAGAGGCAAGGGATGTTGCCAAAACCCCTGCAAGGCTCAGGGAAACCTCACCCAAACAGCAAAGAATTATCTAACTCAAAATGTCAATGGAGAAACTCTAGTCTTCATATATTTGACTATCAGTGACCGAATGTCTTTGGTCATTGGTGAGATCACATAGAGGAAGATTGAAAGTGAGATTCAGGAAGTATTTGAGGAATGTTATCACAAATATGGCTGGATGACATAAAAGAGGAAACAAGAGCTGTCAGAGGAGGAGGAAAACTCAAAAAAAGGAGACTCACAGAAGCCAACAATTAGGAGTAAGGAATTAGTAAAAATATCAGATTCTACCAAGAGGCCAGAGGAGGGACTGGAGAAACGGCTCGGCCGTTAAAAGCACCTGCTGCTTTTGCAGAAGGTTAAAGTTCAGTTCTCAGCATCTTCATCAGACAGCTCACAACTGCCTGCTCCAGAGAATCCAGCACCCTCTTCTGGCCTCTAGGGGCACTGGACACACATGGAGCACAAGCACACATGCAGACAAAACACTTACACACATAGAATAAAAACAAATAATTATTTTTTAAAAGAAACCAGGGAGATGCGGACTGAAGTTTTTTTATTGCATTCAAAGAAGTGAAGGTCATTGGAGGTTTGGTAACATGATGCTAACGGAAGATACATTACAGCGAGTGGAGAAGTAGCAGGAAGTACAAAATGGAGACAGCTTCTGCAGGCAGGTTGGGGGGTTTTGTTTTGGTTTGGTTTGGTTTGCTTTGGTTCATTTTGGTTTAGTAATAGGAGAGAGGAGAGGAGAAAGAAAGGCCCAATAAGGGACTGACATTTGGGATACTTTATGGGGGTGGAGAGATAGCTCACTAGGAAAAGCACTTTACATGCAAATATATGGACCTAAGTTCAATACCCAGAACCTACATTTAAAAAAAAAAAGAGTACCATCCTAGCACTAGGGAGGGAGAGACAAGAATAGCTCTGGGACTTGTTAGTCATCCAGTCTAGCCAAATACTGTCTCAAAATATATGCTGGGAAATTCATGATTGCAACCTCTGACTTTTACACATATGTATGGCAGTCATGTGCATGTGGACATGGACACACACCACATACACACACACATTTATATACATACGCACACATACATACACACATACACATACATATGTACACATACACACATACAAACACACATATATACTTATTTTATTTTAGAAAGTCAAACATAAATAAAATAAGTAGGTCATTATAATGAATATCTCTGGTACCCTGACTTCTAGGGATGCTGGGGTGTATTTTTTTTCTCTAAAAAGTAGTTTTCATTCTAAGAGAGTTAACTAAACTAAACTCAAATCCAAGCTTCATCTGTCCAATTCAGTAGGAACTGAGGTCTCTGCTCAGTCCCTTGGGCTTCTTGCTGCAACTAATTTTGTCAGTGTCCTGAATATTCAATGACTGGGCTTTTATACCCAGACTTGAGAGTCCATTCTCTCTGAAGTTTCTTCCCTTCAGCCTGTCCCCCTTCACCACCCAGCTGCTCTCTCTAACTCAACCCTGTTCTCAGGCACCTCAACCTGTAACTCTGGGACTTTCTGTTGCTCTGAGCTGCTGGAAGATTGGGCCACATCCAGGCAAAAGGCTGCACAACTGCACATCTCTCAGAATAGCTCCTGTTCTCAGAGGCAGATGTCCCTCTAGTTCCTACCACCATTAGGCCAAGCTCCACTGCTGTGAACCCACAGCACAGATTTCAGAACATAACAGTAATATAAATTGTTAATGATGAGTGATTTTATAGTAATTGTCTGCAGAAGGGTTATTCTGTCACTATCGGAAGCCAGGAGTCTTGTTTCACTTCTAGGATGATAAAGCCTTCAGTATGTAAGTTTTATGGGTTATCTACTAGAGTGAGAAAGAGAGAGAAGGTACACACATTCCTTCATCCCTAATCCTACAATAGAGGATACATATCCATGACCTTTAGGTCTAAACATTAAGCACTCTGAATCAAGTAATAAGCTGTTAAAGAGAGTGTGCTCTATTTTCTTACATTTACAACTGCACCCACTTAGCAGATTGGAAGACTAAGTTTGAATTTGCTGTTGGCAAATTCACTCCAGTGCTACGGGGACAATACCTCATAATAAGCTCCCCACACCCTCTCCCATCCCAGCTACATCTCCCACATTAGGGGCCTGGTGCACATGTGTCTGTACAGCACAACTCACATGTCCAGTTCTGGCCGTGGCCATGGTCTGTGCTCTGGAGAAAGCATCTGCAGAGCAGACTCACAAAACTACGAAGGCGGTTGTAGGACTAGCAAGTCAAGGGATTCTGGTACCAGATCTATAGAGAAAAGAAGAGAAGGTACAGTCTCCAGAGAAGATGGCTCCAGGTGGACATGCCCTTGACCTAGTGCACTCCAGGTACTATGGAGAGAAGCAATTGGAGGGAAGACACCAGGACGCTCCCGAGCTTTGAGACAAAAATCCATCTTTCTTGGGGCTCCGGGCAAAATTCAGTAATGCAATTGATAACCAGTGCTCATGGTCTTTGCTCTGTTTCACATTGACTACCTGCTTTCTCTATGTGTCCATGTTTATTTTTCCTAGTGGGCTGTTTATCACCATTCATGACAAGGGCCATCTTGCAACAATGCTCAACTCTTGGCCAGAGGAGAACATTAAGGTATGATTCTGTTTTCATTGCTATTGCCCTGCTTTTTTGGAGGAATCTTTGTCATCTGTTTCAGTGTTGTTTCTAACTATGAAATGAGCCATTATGACACTGAAGGCAGAATACTTCCTTCTTTTCTCCAGGCCCTGATCACAGAGCTGCTATAGCCACCACAAATGCATCACTCAAGAGACATTAGCATTAGCTACATATCTATGTAAAATTGTTCTCAATTAATATTAGTCTAAAGAAATGTCCAGCATGTTTGAGTACTGCTGAATGCGCTGTGCCAGTTTCCTGTGAATATAGACAGAAATCAGGCCCAGGCTTCTTCTGAAGTAATGAGTATTTCATGATAAGAACAGAACAGTAATGCAGCAGACTAGCCAGGTGTAACGTGGTCAGAGTTACGGGAACCACGCAGACGGAGCTGAGGATGATCGCAAAGGAGGAGGACTTGCATCTCAGAGAACTTGGGGTGGCTTCATGGGGAATGACGCCAGAACCGGCCTTAGATTCAGGGCTATGAAGATGCAGGTGAGGACCTTCGGAGTGAAGAGAAGTCTGCGGTAAGCAAACTTGGGTAGTCGTGCGCCAGCTGGCACGCACAGTAAGCGGAGTTATTTGTGAAGAGTGACAAAGTAAGCTTGCCGCTGATTCCGGAATGTAGAGTCTCCTCAAAACATTCTGGGACAAAAAGACGAGATTATAATACGGAGTGCAAAATGTATGGTGCTCTATATGGAGCAGTTTTAGGGATCTGGCTTCTGAGGCAATTTTCTTTTCTGGAAGCAAATATGAGTGACGCTGAGAGTACTTCCAGCCCATGAGTCAAAAGGTGCTGAAGCTAAACGCAGCGTAACCCTAAGCCATGCTCGTCTCACGCTGGCTCTCCTGGAAGGCTAGGAAGCTCTACTGCCCTTTCTGCAGGGCCCCCACCGCCAACCCGTCCTGCTAGTTCCCTGAGCCCTTATTCCTTACCAAAGGGTACCAAATGCAGCTTCTTCCTACAGGCCTCTATTGATACTCCACCCCGGCCGGCTTTCTCTAGGGAGTGTGGGTATCTAGAAGAAGAGCTGGTGAGTAATGCATCCTTGCGTCTCCGTCTGGGTGTGACTTTGCGCTGTGCTTACCCGCCTGGACTCCAGTAATGTGTAAGGCCTTGGCCTTGCGAGTTTTGGCCTCCATCCTAGGGAAACATGCTTCCAGGGTGTGTCTAGGATGAAACTATAATAAAATAGTGAGGACACTAAGGGAAGCCAGCTCACTTAGTTGGGAGTTGACTGTAGGTTAACCTGGGTCCACACAATGCTGAGGTCCTGCACACTAATCTTTCCCACATGCCTGGACAGTTCAACTGCCCCCTCCTACCCAGTCAACAGATCCATTAAGCAAGCGTCTTCCACGTACCAGGCGCTGTGCCGGAAACAGAGGTAGTGGATACATTCAAGCAAAGTATGAACAATTAGAAAGAACAACTAAGAAAAAATCCTCTTCCTCCACCAGAAGAAAAGGTACCCTTTGCTCCAGGCTGGCACAGGGATGGAACCTCAGGTTTCAGTTATTTCCTTGGCAGGGCACAATATGCACAATTATCATCATGTCCTCCTATCAGAATTTCAACATGAAAAAGAAAGGAGCCTTGTCTCTAGATTCCTCATGTCATGGTTGAAATTCTAATGAAATTTCTAATGTAAATTTCAAATAGAACCATTGGAGCTAAGTAGCTATTGGCTTTGGTGAACACATTTTGAGATACTTCTGAACACTAATTACCGGGGTGGGGGTGGGGGTGTGTGACAGTGATTAGAGGAATAGAAACAGGGGTTTTCTGGTCACTCTAGAAGAAGAATATCTCAAGTGGGCCCCAGATAGACTCCAGACTTCTTGGAAATGTGTAGGACACATTGGCTGATGCAGGCTGGTGAGTGGCATCTAACTCAGTTGCATGGACCACCCTTCAGTAAACTTCTGCTCTGTAGAAGCTCTCTGAAGCTCTGCGATACAGATTTTGGCAGGACCAAAAGAGTTCAAGGAACTCTTACTCTGGTTAGATGGGCAGAATACCATGCTTCTGCTGCCAAAGAGAGGAACTTTCAGGGCAAGGCGCAGACAGTCCACAAGCTGCCCAGCCTTCTTCCCTATGAGGCTCCAAAGGGACAAGAAAATGCCTGGAACAGCCTCCATGCTTTATTCCTGTCTCATTTCAAAGAGGCTCCAGTGACCATATACAGAAAATAGCCTTGACTTTGCAAGCTGACACATAGGAGTTCCAATGATGAGTCTTTCTCTTGACTGTTGTGTGTGTGGATAGCCTTTCCAAGATTTGCAATCTTGTTGTGGATTAGTCATAATACTGTTCATGGACACTGAAGAGCACACAAATGAACATTGTCCTTTAGGGCGTATTGGAAGTGGTTGTAACTCCACGGGCTATGCAGGGCCAAAGGGCAGCCAGGGGAACCGAGTGTTCTCCTGGGAAACAGAGGCCACAAATAGGTAGTCACATGCCTTGTGTCCAGATATATTTGGTTTCACTCTCAGTGGCTGTTAAAATTTTTAATGTATAGGTGATACTTTTAAAACATATTTTATTTAACACAATAAATACCAAAGCACTTGGAATTTTGGCACTCTGAGTATAGATTGTGGTGTGTAAGCAAACTAACAGGAGCATTCCCTAACCCACCCCACACTGTACCTTGCCCCACTCAACAGCTTTTCTCTGATGGTTCCCTCTCCTCCTGTCGCCCAAGGTATCCTTTCAGAAGTTCAGAGTGTCCCAAGCTGCAGTCTTTCTTGTTCCCTAAAAAAAGGAGATGGTGAAGATCCTCCAACTTCCATGGGGACTCTCAGCTCATCACTCCTTCAGAGCTGACACAGGGCATCTTCACAGGCACTGAGATCAAAGCTTGGGAAGGATTCCTTCTGAAACCACCAAGCTGGGCCCTGAAGGATGGGTAGGAGGAGGGGACATTGCTGAGAGGAACACACAAGGTACTCACGAGGTCATTCACTAGTGAGTGCTGGTGTCCAGACTACATCTTGTTGAGCTCCTTCTTCCCCGGCAGCTGAGTCAGGAAGGAAGCTTCTCAAGGCCCAGGAAGTCTTTGGATCCTTGTGCTCCTGGCTCCCTGGCTAGAGAGGAGAGTTAACTTCAGAGGATCTTCTGAATCAATTTGGAAGATTAAAAATGAACTTTCTCTGGTTTCCCAGCAAGAAAGCCAGGAAAGTGAAATTTAGAAGATAACGATGTGGAACCTGGGGCTCAAGCCCAGGACTGTAAAGCTCTGTGGCCTTTCTTCTTCAAGGAGGAAGTCACCCAGAATGGTCCAGCATCAATCATACAAAAGAGTGAGAATTGCTGTTCTGTTGCTTTCCCAGAGTATGCATGGCCTACAGCAGGAGAAAGGCTCAACTGATATCTCTCCCTGTCAGCTCTCCAGACCCCTAATTATCTCTCCCATCCCAGTACCAACACTTCTGAGGAGAGAGAGACCTCTGCTCCCACTGGGCATTAGCCACACAGGTACTAGAACATGGTCCAGATTGCCAGGGCCAGGTGCCTACCTACCCTGCACAGGCCCAGGGTGTGGTAAACACCTTCTGTGTGTCAGAGACTGCACTTCCTGAAAATCTCTGAGATAGAAATTAACTTGTCAGGAAGGGCTCTTGGGTCAACATCTATATACCTGGAGGAGGCAGGATAGAGCAGAGGGCCACAGTTGCCTATAGTAAGGTCTAGAGGAAGACTCCAGGAAGCCTATGAAGCAGGTTGGGGCTGAAATGGCTTTGGGGGTTCAGGCTTTTGTCCTCCTGCTGTGAACAGCCTTTGGATGTAGGCTAATCTTGGTAAGAGGTGTGGCTTCTGGGCAAGGTGGCCCTCAGGTACAAAAAATTCTCCAGACAGGCTATGGCTAAGAGCAGCAGTAGTAACTCCTTCATTCCTGAATAAGGAACAACCTTGGGCAGACATTATCAGCCCCACTTCTTGCAGTATTATACAAGTATTCTGCACTGATTGACAACCCCAGGGCTTCTTATGATTTTGGTTTTAAAGTCAGGGCATCCAAGAAGCTAGGTTCTTTGCAAGTGAGGAACGGAACCAAGATTTGAAACTAGGGAATATTTCTGTTATGGCGTAGGGGAGAAGGAAAAGGGGAGGAGGATAAGAGGGAAGGGTGAAACAAAAGGAAGAGGTAAATACGGTTTGAAAACTTTTGCAGGCAGCCTGCGATCGTAGTTATAAATCTAAAAAGCCCAAGACTCACGATCTTCCAGTCATTCTTTGGCTAGTTAAGCAAAGGGGCATACCCAATAAATCAGAAGAGGTCAGAGGTCAGAGGTCTGAGGAAGGAAGGCGGGCAAGAAAGAACACAGCATGCCATCCTTCAAACCTCCTCATTTGTCTAAGAAACAAACGATGGCATGACTTTTCCAACATCCAAATAAGGAAATTGGAGTTCTGTCATTCCAGAAATTGTTGCTGGCTTTTCAAACCCAAAGACACTGCCCAGACTTTCCCTAAGCCCTTGGCAACCCACTGAATTAGTTAAGTGGTTCCCAGCACTAACTTGATTGCTATGGGGAATAACGAGAGGCAATATCTTCTCTCTGAACTTAACAGCACTGACTTTGAATCCTGTCCAGCTGAGAAGCCACTTCATGCACCGCTGGGGTTATAGTTTGCACGACTAATTGAGTATGTGTCACATCGCAGGCCTCAGAGCCAGCAGCTGAAGAATCAAAGACACCACAACCTAATATCACCCCTAAAAAGCTCAGCTGTTATGAAAGACGTGGAAACATGAATATTTGTAGCACAAGGAAGAGAGTGATGGCCACTCTGGGCAAGGAAAAATGGTCTGGGAATGCAAAGGTCGAGAGGGAGAAGCCCAGAAGTGAGGCTTCCTGGAAAGAAATGACTTCTGAATTGTTCCTTGAACTACACAAACATAGTAGCATTCCAACCAAGGAAATGAAAGACCCGAGGAGTAACGTGGCGCACACTGAAGGAAGTATAAACCTCATGCAGAACCAGAAAGATTTTAGGAAGGGTGGAGCATGGAAAAGACAGAGAAATCCAAAAGGCAGAGTAGACCTGGTCCATGGAAATCTTAAAGGTTTGCCTAAGAAGATGCATGGTCTTTATTTTATAGGGGGCAAAAAAAAAAACTGATAACATCCAGATGTGCTCTACAAAAATAAAACAAGATGGGGAGACTCCAAGAGTAAAAAAGAACAGTTTAGAAAAATCACAAGAGTGGTTTAAGTGGCAAGCAAATTAGCTGGTCAAAGGCAATAGAAAAGGTGTGAAGATCAGAGAATAATTGCCCGAAGCATGGAGCAGACAAGATCAGCAAAACCTTATACCCAACTAGGCGTGGCTAACAAAGCCTGAAGAAAAATCAAAGAAGGTTGGGTGGTCTTGAACTTGAAATCTGTGGGAAAGGTGAATCAGACCAGCAGTTCTTCCTGGATTCATGCTGGGACCCTGAGAGGAAAGACCAGGGATGAGAACAGAAAGAGTCAAAAGCTGGGGTCAGGAGGACTGCGAGGGCTGATGACTCAAGCTGGCAAGTTTATTAGTCACAGCCCCTAACGTACCCCTCAACTGAAGAAGCAGAAAGTGGATCAGTAAAGTTCATCAGACAGACAAATTGTGGGGGACTCAGAGGAACTCCAGTGCTTCTTTTGCAAGATACATGCTGGTATAATAATCAGAGCATTTCACATCTTTGTGTCTGGAACATTTGGCCACAGCTTGCAGGGGAACTATCAAGCTCCAGGACCTTGAGGAGACCCCAGAGCCCTGGTGCCAGTCCATTGCTGGCCTTGCCAAATGTGACCCTAACTGGGAACAAAAGCCCAGAACTCCGTTCCATGCACAGAACCCCAAAGGGCCTTTGACCACACCTAACTTCTGCCAGGAGGGCAGCAAAGTAAAAATCTTCAAAGGAGAGGACATAAGAATTCATTTGGATAGGGAGTGATGGGGTTTGAGAGGAGTATCAGGCTTACTAATGGTAGTTCCCAACAGTAGCATTTTTTGTGAGTCTTGGTACCCAGTAAGTTCTTAGTGAACGTTTATGGAGTGTAGAAAGGTGACAGGGAGTCTGTGTGTTAGATGCAGCAAGCGCTAACAGTTCATAGAAAGAAAACGCTATTATATTTGTCTAGCTGGAGAATGAAGAGAAACACCCTCCAGGGAAAAAAAATGAACATAAAGGCGGAGAGAGAGATATATCCTCAGAGTAAAGAGACCACTGGCCAAAGGATGCAATGACATATAGATACACATTAATGATAACTTTCAGAAGGTATGTTTAACAATATGACAACCTAGGTGTCCATAGGGGTAGTTAGAAATCAGAGAAGGTCTTTGTCTTAGTTAGGGTTTCTGTTTCTTTGCTAAAACACCATGACCAAAAGCAACTTGGGGAGGAAAGGGCTTATTTCATCACACACCTCGTAGTCCGCCGTGAAGAAAACACAGGACGGGAACAAGGCAGGAACCTGGAGACAGAAACTGAAACAGAAGGCGTACAGGATCATTGATGACTGTTTTTTTCCTCGTGGCTTGATCAGCCTGCTTTTTTTTTACAGCACCTAGGACCACCAGCACAGAAAACCACCCACAATGGGCTGGATCCTCCTACACCCAGCAGCAATCAAGAGCAAGCACTCCAGAGTTTCCTACAGGCAAATCTTGTGGAGGCAATTTCTCAATCGAGAGTCCCCTCTTCCTAAGTGACTCTAACTGTGTCAGGTTGACATAAAACTAGCCAGCACAGTCTTTGATCCTGGAGATGACATGATGAAACGGAGCTTTGGATTCAGTGAACTTGACAGTGGTTCACAGGAGAGGCTAAAGGAAAGAAGAGGGCCAAGCCGTCTGAGAAGCTGTCATGCCAAGTCAACCATTTACACAGTAGAAACGAAAATTGATGAAGGACCATGAGCTTTCCCCTCAGAGGAGTTGAAAGGCAGTGGAATTCCCTGGGATGTTCCCAGTCTGGGAGACAGCACTGATGGCTCCCTCCTTGTCTTAGGCTGTGGGAATACTGCACTAGAGTAGTTGGCTGCTGGTGATTAATCGTGTGCTGTCTGTTGCTGTTGTATGACTTTTCTTGAGGAGATGTAAATAAACAATCACCCTAGATAAAGCACTAACGACAGATCAAAGAAATGATCCAACCTAGGTATATCTTAGTGAACCAGTGAGTTTACTGGGGAGTGACTGAGGGGCTACTTACAGACTTTGAGGCAGCTGTGTACTGAAAAGCCTACCACCAGTATGGTGGGAATTCATGAAAGCTGCATCCCTTAAGCTCCCTGCTCTATTTGCAGGCGATTTGGCCATTCCAAGAATCTCTTCTCCCTGGCAGTTTTCACTGCTTATGTAATCTTGGGGAAGGATCTTATGAGTTCTGTAACTTTCAGGAGCTTCCTGTAAGTTTATAATCCCTGAGCCTTGTGTGTTGTGTTTACTTCTTAGCCTCCCTTCTCTCCACAGGAGAGAATGTTTTAACTCAGAGAAAATAGGTACCAAAAACTTCCCTCTAAATAAAGCAAAGGATCCCCACAGAATGGGGACCTGAGTCAGTCAGCTTTGATTTGGACAGAGGGTAGACTTGTAGAGTTTGGGACTTTGGAGGCAGCATGAGGGCACAGGCTCTAGCTGGAAATGCTTCCAGGAGGAGGTAAGGTACAGGAGGCAGGTACAGAGACTGGTGCTAATGCAAGGGAGGACTTGCCAAGAGCACAGTGTTTCATCCCAGTGAGATACAGTGGCAGAAACCTTTGAGCCAGAAATCCAAATCCTGACTAGGAAGGGCCCCACACTTGCCAAGGTGATCTTGACAGGTCATCTAGACTTTCTAAGATCACTAATGTGGAAACACCAACCCAGTTGCTGGAACTTGGCTGATACATGACAAGTATCGTGTAGACCAGGAAGGTTTTAAGCTTCAACTTGCTCACTTGTGAAATGGAATTAACAGCCTTCTCCATTCCCGTGCCTGGTCCATGATGAGATGGCGGGGTGGGGGGGCAGTGTGGAGTGTGGGTTGTGATCCTCACAGAAGTTGGAGGCAATCTGAAGGGGGAAATATCATGATTTTCATGGATCAGCGGCACTCTTCAAAACTCACTTCCTGAAGTGAAGGAGTGTTTTTAGCATCTTTGCACATTTTTCTACAAAAACGCAGAAGCAGCCTGTGTGTGTTTCATCCCTAGAGAGATAAATAAGTGGGAAGACATCTTTGCGCATAGAACCACAAGCTCCACCAAGATAAGAAGTAGG
Organism: Cricetomys ansorgei; assembly: GCA_026225945.1. NCBI lineage: Eukaryota > Metazoa > Chordata > Mammalia > Rodentia > Nesomyidae > Cricetomys > Cricetomys ansorgei. Next base: position 2,550,708 of record JAMJFZ010003602.1, read on the forward strand.
TCTTCATCCTCACATTGTCCCAGAATGACAAGCTAAGCCCTTAGACCCCCCATTGGTACCATGTGGTAACACAGGACATCCACAGCCCAGAGCTAGTCTTCATTCCTGGTCAAAAGCCAGGTTTCAAAACATGGATGAGATGCCTATAGACTCAGAGACAGTGGGGGCCCATGATAGTGAGCGTGCTGCTGTCACACATCAACAACTTCACTGTCCCCCGAGGGATTGCCCTCGGCCTGATGCTTATGACCCTTCCCTGATGTCTCCCTCTCCGCCCATTCTGCCATTTACAGAATTTACACCTCCTTGCTTCTCACACACATTCTACGTACGTCTATCCTGGACCTTATCTTCCTTTCCTATTGAAGGTCTTTTTGTTCTTCCTGTTCACAAGTGCTTCCTGTCCCATGTCTGGTGTGTGTTTCCCTCATTCACGAAGCCTACAAAAGTGGGTCACCCTGCAGGAATAGCTCAATCTCAAGTGTCCCTGCATTGTCCTGTTGCATTCAGGCTTCTGTCCCAGCGCTATAACTGTTAATAAATATTCCGCCTCTCTCATTTGGGTCCATACACATTTAATTTTATAGGTAAGCAAACTAAAGTTCCTTTCCCCAAGATATATCTTATTAGCAAGCGGGTGCTTCAAAAATATTTATTAAGTGAGTAAATGAACATCCATCATGATCACAAAACCATATCTGTCATCACCATGAGCTCCATCAGCATCTGCCACCTGGTAAAGGTAAGATTTGTACCAGAACTGGGTCTGGCCATCAGTGATTCCTTGCCAAAAGGTAATCTTCATACAACCAAAGAAGGTACCTGATTTTGTAAGAAATTATTATTTTAGGAAACATAGCAAACTCTGTTCTTTGCAAATTGGCCTCAAAATGCTGCAGTAGCAGCAGCATGAACTCCCTTAACTGTCTTTTCTCTTTTCCTTCCATCTCTCCTCTCCCGTCTCGTGCCCCAAGTTTCAGGCTGAGACTGTGCATTTTCTCTGAGAAAGAGAGAAGGGAAGAGAAGAGACAGAGAGACAGAGGTGATTTCTCTCCAGCTGTTTCGGGGGCTCCCAATCCAATGTTCAGACTGCAAGGAGCGCTGTCTCTTCTGTCATTTGGCGCTCAGTGATGTCTCTTTGCCCACTTGAACCAAAAAAGGTCCAGGCCACCTTGCAGTTGATAAATCCTTTGGCCTCACCCCAGACAAGCTGCTTTATTCCCAACAAAGTCAGCGGGTGTCCAGCTGTCAGTCCTGACTGCTAGGACTTTTGAAATGGGCACTTTGTCATGGAGGTGTTGCTGCTGATTGAGGGTGCCCCTGCTGTGTTTTTCAGGCTGTGGTGGTGACTGACGGAGAGCGCATACTGGGCTTGGGAGACCTGGGCTGCTATGGCATGGGCATCCCTGTGGGCAAGCTGGCCCTGTACACAGCATGCGGAGGGGTGAATCCCCAGCAGTGCCTCCCTGTCCTGCTAGATGTCGGCACCAACAATGAGGTAACAGGCTGACTGAGCCAGGAGGGAGATGGGGTGGGGACTTCTGTGGAATAATTATATCCACATGGGCTGTTTCTTTCCCAGCATCCCCTTGACCCACTCTTCCCTCACAGTGTGAGGTAGAGGAGCTTCCTCTCTCAGTTGCTCAACTCCCCGAACCCTTCTACTTCTAAGTCCTCTTGCTTTTTCCTTTCTTCCCTCTGTGCCCATGATGCCCTGAACTTACTTCTTCCACTGCTTCCATGATCCCCTGCGGTTCTCCTTGGAGTTACTCTCCAAGAGAGCAGCCAGTGGTGAAACAAGTTTGGGTTCTGCATTTTCAAGGCAAGTTGCCTCCGTGCATGAATGAAAATTCAAAAACAATTCGCTGAAATGTCTGGAACAAGCAGGTGAGTGTCCTGCAGATCCAGTGAGAGAAACTGAGCCAAGCCACAGGCTGAGCTCAACCTCCAATCAACGGATTGTCTGATCTGGGTACCACACCCCCTCTACCCCCCACCCTCTCAGCCCCCCACCCCATCCACCCCACCCCACTTCGAGCACCTTGCTTCTGTCCATAATTCTCAGTCCTGTGGCTGTGGCTGGCAGGAAAAAAAAAAGTCTTAAGAATTCCTCCTCTTTTTCTTCATTTCAAAATTGTTTGCTTAATTAAAACTTTTGAAACAATTTACTTTTCAAGGAAACAAGATGATCTTTCTGTCTAACTGTCATGTTGTACAAATTATAATTTTATTGGACTATATGAATTATATAAATAACAATTCCATTGTGATATTTTCAAATATATCTATAACATACTTTGAAGGAATCCCTTCTAAATAGCATTTAATTTTGAGTTTAATATCGGTGTATGTTCTTCTCTTAAAAATTAAAATCCAGAGAAGTATTAAAAGTAAAATATCTGTCACATAATCAGTGCTAATACATTTTTTTGCAGGCTTTTTACCCTCTAAACCCTTACAAAAACCAAATTTGGGGTTATATTGCCTTACCATTCTTTAGTCTGCTGTTTGAAGTTTGATGTATGTCATGAGTTTCCTCTCATGTCAGTAATCATTAGCCACTCTGTCACGTTACGGGCTGCATCTTATACCACAGTCTGCATCAGAGAATCTGAACAGCTGTGTGCTAGATGTTTCTAGACTTCTCGCAGAGATCAATTGTGTTCTGGTATACATTTTGAAGATCAGTCATTGTTCTCATCTCTCAAGTTTCTTTAGGACAAATTCCTAGAGGCAGAAATACCAATACAAATTGGAGTTAGCTGTCTCGATTCACAGTGTAGGCGTGTGTGCTGATCGGGGGAGCAATTTGCGGAGGCCAGGGCAAGGACTCCAGGTCTTCCTCCAGCATGTCAACTGAGACAATCTTACACTGGGACCTGGGAGTTCAGTGATTTACCTGGGTGGGGTAGTAAGCTCCTGGGATCTGCCAGCGCGCTTCCCCAGTGCTGCGATGGCAGGTGTGCATGGCCACACCCAGCTTTTTTCATGTGTTGCCGGGAACTGAAGTTGGGTCCTCATGCTTGAGAATCAAACACTTTACTAAGAGAACCGTCTCCATGGCCCCCGGTTTTCAGATTCTTGATTCATGTTGCCAAAAAGGTGATGGTCATTTGCATTCCATAATGATTTATTTCTGGAAAACTGATTTTCTCTTCTTTAGACACTATGGTCTGGGTTTCTAAGCAAGAATGAACATTGTGATTTCTAGCAAGGAATGCAACTTCCGTAGTCTCCTCCCATAGATGCTCCTCCCTGAATTGGGGGAACCTTAAGGAGACCTTCCTTGAGAGTCAGAAAATCATGGGGACAGGGGATAGCAAGAGAAGTGCGGAAAGGACTGGATTAGGAAGCAAGCAGAGGCCCTGGTACCACCATTAAGCCAGATGAGTCACTGCACTTCTTTAGATCTGAAACCCTGCAGAGCAATACTGACATTTCTAAAATCTTTTCCTCTTGCTGCTCCTCCCCACCAGCCTATGAGACAGGGGCTCGGATGGTACACAAGCCTTACAGCTGTCCAACAAGGCCGGACCTCAAGTTTTGCTCTAAACCAAGTTCCCTTCCCCTAGCCAGATGTTTGAGTTTATACCAAACAACTATCAAAACTGTCCGCTGTCTCACAGATGCCTCTGTAGATGAGCACAGCAAACCTCATTTCAGTCATTTTTCCATCACCTCCTGCTGTATTACAAATAGATGTAACAGATTGTCACCCTATCAGTGCCCTAGAAGCTGGTCCTGGGCTAGAGCAGGGATAGCCTGGGTTTAACTTGATCTATTATAGCCCAGAGGAGTGTTGGTTGACTCTAGCAGGTTCATGGAAATACTCTACTGTTGAAGGTCCAGAGCCCAGCAACGTGTGTGAAGCTCAAGGCAGATCTCAATTTGTAACAAACCCAGGAAGGACTTCCAGAAGCAAGTGGCGAGCATGCACCAGGACCTTACACCTGGTTCGAGCCTCATAGTATCACAGAGTGAAGCCTCTGCTACTGCCTTCTTTTTCCACTTCAGTAAACTGAGGTCCAGAGGTTTTCATTAGCTCAAAATTATTCTAACCAGAGCCACGACCCTCTGCCACATCACACCCTTGCTGGCGTTCTGTTGTTTTATAAGCCAAAATCATCTCTTGGCTTTTATTACTAAAGTAACTTTGGAGTGTTATTCAAATTCCTAAAAGAAATGTCATCTCACCCACAGTACGCCATTTGTGCCCCCTTTCCAGTATTTATCCGTAGCACGTGCACACGCAGGTGTGTTCATCACTTAGTGGTAATCATAACGCACCTGGAACTTTGTTTTCATTTTTTCCAGCAAAAGTTATTTTATGAACACTTTCTCTTTACGTATTTAATAAAAGTTTATTGAGTGTTTAGCAGCTGTCAGGCACTCTGCTAGGCACGAGGGAGATAAACGAGCCAGGCCTGGGTGAAATCGTCTAGTTGTCAGTGTTTCAACACGGTCACGTCATGGATCATTTTAATGAGTCAAGCATTACATCTACTCAAAGTATCTGCTTCTCCCCTGAGTGTTTTAGTCTAAGCTTGCGAACTCAAAGTGGCCAAGGGAACTCACCCTACAAAGACAGTCATTTACACCCCCTTGAAATGATTTTGCTATGTCATTTCCCATGACACAGTTCTTGCTTAAAAATGCATCTGTTTGTAAGACTTACACAATGACTCTAGTTAAGACACCAGTGTGGATGTGGGAAATCTCACAAGGCCGCACCTCTAGATGAGGAGCTAGAGGCAATTAATGGCTGCCAGGAGAGTGAGAATTAGTCTTCTCTAAGGACAAGCCCCCTGATCAGTTATTCAATCCCATGTGGGTAGTCCTAAATACATATACATATGAGCGCAACACTAAATGGACTCTGAAGAAACTATATAGATAGATATACATATACATATACATATGTATGTATGTGTGTGTGTGTGTGTGTGTGTGTGTATATATATATATATATATATATATATATATATATAAAAAAATTAAAGAAGAGTTCATGAAGTTCAGAAGGAACTGGGGCCTGGGAGCAGTTGGAGACAGGATAGTGTGAGGCTGAAATAATGTAAATACAATACTGCTGTATAAAATTCTTAGGAAAAAGGTAATAGTTTTTTATGAGTCTCTTTGCAAGGTATTTTCACTGGGATTCTTGAGGTGTATCTTTTGCTTAGAGCAGATCTGGACTGTAGGAGAGCAAAGCTCGACTTCCTTGAGCTTCCACTGCCTATAGCACTTCAGGAGGGTGTTGTTCTGAGGTGTTTTCACATCCAAATACCAAGCCCATTGGTGTGTATGTCCCTACAAAAGTTGCCTGAGATAACAGCCATTTAATCAGTGTCAGAACACCCCTCTTTGAACTTCCTGTTGAGGAAAAACATCTGCGGTCTGCATCCCTGAACCTGAGTCACTTTTACCTGCCAACACCAAGGACATTTGGAAAAATAAACACAAACAGCAGTGATCACAGAGAAGAGGGAGGCCCGCCCTGTGGCTCAGTTCCAAGGGCTGGGGGAAAGGAACCCCTAAGTTATGGCTGTGTGGGGGTGAGATCAAGCGCAAAATGGTCATGCTGTCCAAGGTAGAAGGGACCAGATAATACAGCTCCTTTGTTCTATGTAAGAAAAGAGTTCCAGAGCATAAATGGCTTCCCCAAGGATCAGTTCCAAAGACCTGTGCACCTCACTCTAAAGTGAGTTTCTTTGGAGCACCCCAATAGGCTTCAGCTCTCTAGTTACCCTCCTGAGAGCCATGAGAGTCTTCTGCTGGCTGAAAGCCTAGACTTGTATGCAGGAGGAAGATGCCATGTAGAACCCGCTGTGTGGCTGATGAGAATGTTGGAGTCTGCAGACAGACTTGGGTGAAAACTATCAGCAGAGCCAATGACTTTGACCTTGAAGACTCAGTGGGAGTAAACACTGAGCCAACTGCTGTGCTGGGATTGCAGGTTCTTCTGTCTCGCAAGCCTTCTGACTCTGTGACTAGAATATTCAGCTTCGTGGTACACGCCACCAGAGAGCTCTCCCTCTGCATGCGCGTGTGAAGATGCTACCCCAGAATCTTTGCAGCTTTCTTCTGGACTTAACTTAGCTTCCCAAGAAATGAACAATAGACATAACAGCAATGGGAGTGATATGGCCCTGGAGTGAACCCCATGTTCCTCGACACACAAATGTTTTGTGTGACCTCTTAGCATGCCTGTTGCTACTCAAGGTAAATATTTTCTTAACCAGGAGGTTTATCTTCTGACCTAAATGCAACCATCACAGGGGAGGAAAAACTATTTGTTTTCCATGACATTTTGTCTCCAAGGAAAACCTTGGGAAAATAGAGCAAGACAAGCAACCCCAAAGAGTGTTTTCAACCCTCTAACTCCCACAGCACAGGAAGAAGGGCCAGTTTGCCTCCTTTGGGCAAATTCCTTCAGCATAAATTCTAATCATTGATTTATTCGGTTCCAAAGGGAACTTTGTAAACATCTAACAGAGAGAAAAGATTTAGTTATCAAATTACTACGTCGGTACCAGGGTACCTTGTGCACATCAGAGCTTGAGAATAAATAAATTCAGTGCCTACCCTGTTCTAAAATAATGGTTTCTTCACTTCCACTATAATCAATAGGTTTTATGACCCAGGACAGCTCAGTTCACTTTTATAAGCCTCAGAAATCCACTGGGAGGAAGCTCGAGTGAGTGATTTCCAAGCCCTAAGCTTTCACACTGGCATCTTTCTGGGCCCAGTAGTGACGCTCAGACAGCCGGTTTCAGCTAACACATTTCACAGATTTGCTGTGTACTGACACTGAGCAATCTCTGGGGAGATGTAAATGAAGAAGGAACAGACTTTTCTTCAAGGAATCATGATGTGACAGGAATCATTATTATCCCTTTTCAACAGAGAGGAAAAAGGAAAACACAGGAAAGTTCTATTTCTTGCCCAAAGCCTCGGAGCTTAAATGGCAGGGTGCAAATTCAAATTCAGGCCATCCAATTCCAAAGCCCAAAACCCAGACCTTCTGGACCTTGGCAGCTACTACTGAAGTCTTCTGGCAGGAACAGGCAGAGGGTGAAGACAAGAAGCAGATGCTTAGTTCCTTGGTCCCCACAACATCAGTGATGGGGAGGAAGGGATGCAGCCATGAGAACCAGTCTGAGCGTGGCTCAACATCAGCCACTTGCTCCTGGCTTTGTGATTTTGGGCCGTTTATTTAAACTATTGAACTCTAATGTCCTGATCTGTAAAACGGAAATGGGAAGAATAATCCAGCTAGTACATTTCTTCTTGCAAACTCTATGTAAGCATAAGAAGCATTTGTTTTTAGTGTGATCTCTATAGGTAAGTTTCCCCCATTTTTGTAGTTAGTGTTTGAAGTTTTTGAGGCATGGAACATTTTATTACAAAAATAAAACATAAAGATGACTTTAAAAGTTTTTTAGAGTCAGTCTTGATTGATTTTCTTGTTACCGTAATAGATACTTAAAAGACGCAATATAAGGGAGGAAGGATTTGTTTTTGTTTGAAAGGTTCCATCATAAGGGAAGGCAGGGGGCAGGGGCTTATTACACTGCATCAGTCATCTGGGTTGCAATATGGGTCTGGGTCAGTGGATTAAATAGTATGTCAATTCTTACTAATGAGCAAAAGAACCACGGAAGAAGCTACATGGCTTCTTAGGAGCCATGGACTCCGAGGTTAAATACTGACGGTTGCTCTCACTAACCCAAGGTCTTGGGGAAGGTGGCTTAACCTCTCTGTATCTTCTTCTTGCTTCATTCATAACATAGGAAAAATAATAAATAATGAAATGGGTTTCTCAGGTCTTCCCAGAAACATATGTGAGAGCTTCGTAAGGGGAGAGTCCTGAAGGACAAGGGCATAGCAGGAGTCGTTGGAAGTGAAGAGCCTTCAGACTATACAGTACTGACAAGACTCCCACAGAAAGAAATGGAGAGCTCTGGCTGCAGTACAGCCCAGCAGAGTCTCCAGCTAATTAAAGGTCCCCAAGCAGAGACTATCGACCAGCCTCATTGGGAAGTATGCTCTGCCCTCGTCCTCCCTGCCCCTCATCACGTCATTGAGAATTCTGGAGAGAGCATGGGTCTCCCAACTACCCTCCTGCAACAGATTCTGTTTAGGAAGTTCAGAGTCTCTGTGTGGCTGCTGTGACACCACAGTTAAAGCCCTCGCATGCGCCACATCACAAGCTTTAAGAGCTAGAATGCCTGCCACTATTTATACCAGGTGCTGTGATTCACGAAGCTCTCTCATATTCTTCCAGACAATCACTATAACCACTCAGTGTACTGCACTTTGTGCCCGTTTGACAGATGAGAAGGTCCTGGGAGGTCACAAAAAGCTTCCCAGAGTCCCAGCACCCTGTCATGGTGGAGGCAAAACCTGGCTGATATTGTCCTTTTCTCCGTATCCCGCAACACCTGCTCAGATGGAGATGACATGATGGATTTGTCAATGAGCCCTTATTCCGGCTGAATTAGACACAAAAATGGGAAATTCCAGAGGCTCCAGCAGAGAGTTATCTCCTGTTTTCCAAACACACCAGCCACCTTCCCCTTCCTCTGCCTCCAGCCTCCAACCTCCCTTTATGCCCACTCTGCCTGCAGGGCCCGCTGGCCTGTTAGAATTGAACATCTTTTCAGGCCTGACCATTTTCCCCACGATACAATCCCCACTCATCTCTCAACTAAACACACTCTGTGCATTCATGTGCTACGCTATCTCCCAGGGCAGCCTTCTCCACGACAGCTAGTTTATTCAGCCACACCCTCGGTAGGCTGTGAGCGCCTCCAAAGAATCAGTCTTCCTCACCAATCATTGTAACACTCAAGGCTGCAGTCAGGAGTGTTGGTGACCAATAAATATACACAATGGTTTCTATTACATGAGTTGCACATATTTCGGCACAGTCTTGTTTACTTTTAACTCTTATTTTGAAATACTGTAAATTCACATGCAGATCTCAGAAAACAATACAGAGTGATCCATGTGTTAGTTAATATGTGCGTGTATGTACATGTGTGTTTACTTACTTTCAGTTCTATGACTTGTGTCGATTCCTGCACCACTAAGGCAGTCAAGCTATGAGACAGTTTTATCGTAGGGATACCTCGTGTTACCCTTTTATAACCATACCCATACCCACCTTCCTCTCCCTAACTTCTGATGATTGTTCTCCAACTCTATAGTTCTGACATTTCAAAATTGTTATATAGATGGAATCAGGTGGCCTGTAGTCTTTGGGAATTGGCTTCCTTTCTCTCCATATGTCTTGAGATTTGTCTAGGTTTGTCCATTAACAAATATTATAATTTTACCAAGAGGAGTTTTTTTTTTTGCCCTTATATGATGAAACATCTATGGATATTAAAATAAGTGAATTAACAAACAAATGTGTTGTGCATGAATTAGTCTGCTGATCCGTAGTGGTGCAGATAAAATAGGAAGCCCAGTGGGATACTCTAGTCAGACCAATGCAAACACAGGAAAAGACCCAACAGCATGTGGTGGCTTGATGAAAAGTGTTGTTGCAGGTGGCAATGGAGAGCCACCCTCCCCGGCTTAGGGCTAAGATGAGCATCATTTTGTAGATGAGATTTCTAATTGCATAATTTCTTCTTTTGTATCTCTAAGACCTAGTGTAGTGTGAGGTATATGGCAGTAAGATTTTACTGAATGAGTGAATGAGTGAATTTATGAATGAATGTTTTATAAGTTATCTTGTGGGCAAGATCTTTGGATGAGACCCCACTCCCCAGACTAGATGTTACCTAAAGTCAGCTTCAAAGCTTCTCAGCCAGGATACCTTCAAGAATACCTTTAGCAATGTCTGAAGACATGTTTATGGTCACAACTGGGTGTGTTGCTGGATTCTAGTGGGTATAGATTGGAGATGCCGCTATATATCCTATTACATGGAAATCCACCATCAGTCAGGGGCTTAGCCTCCAGACCCTTCCAGGAATCACCCCTAGGTAGAGGTAGGGAAACCCGGGCCACTTCCTATTCTCTTCTCTCTCCTACCTCCTGTCCTTCCCACTAAACCTGGACACTTGCTTTTCAGAAAGCAAAAATAAAGCAGGAAGAGTGGAGCGGGGTCAGTAAGTGGATGCTGTCTATTCTAGGAGCTTCTCAAAGACCCTCTGTACATCGGCCTGAAACACCAGCGCGTTCGTGGGAAGGAGTATGATGACCTACTGGATGAGTTCATGCAGGCCGTGACAGATAAGTAAGTGGATCCTGCTGTCCCCTTTAGAGAGAGCTCTTAAGAAGTACCATGGCAGAAGTCAGCTCTGGCTTTGGAAGAATTACAAAAGAAGCTGTAAATGTATGCTTTGAGGGTAGGATGAAAAATTCAATTTGACTCATAAACTTGAAAAATCTAGAAGCCATGTGGATGCATTTCCTGGGTAACCTTCAGGAAAGCACTGTGATGAGGAAGTAGCTAAGTTTTGGTTATTCCAGGAAGGAAACCTTCTTGGTCTGAGTTGCTCAGAGTAGTTTGCATGAATGCAGACACTGCTCTTCTGATGAAAAGATGTTGCCTTGGATAAAACAGCTTTGGAAAGCAGCTCACCATGATTGTCCTCATCCCCTGACCCATTAGGTCAAATTGGAGATGGTATTAATAGGCCAGTGCAGCAGACTCCCCAGATCCGAGTCTTCTATGTTTATCAGGGCTCATGTCTTCATTTTGGAGCATAATGAAGGCAGCCCGTCCTCCTTCCCTGCTCATTCTGTCAGCCACCATGCCCCCCACATACACGTACACACCAGCTTGCATGCTACCAGGAGAAAGTTCTGATATTGCCCTCCACAAGCTGGGTAAGCAAAGCTTCAGCCATTCAGTGACCCTATGAAGACAAAACACATTTCATTCTCCCTTGAAAAGAGATAAAATTACATTGTGGCTCTCTGGGATGGGAAGAGATGCTGCAGAAAAAGGAAAAATAATACTGGGGTACAGGGCAGGAGCAGAAGTTCCAGTAAGCTAGGGGAGCAGGAATCAAACACACACTGGAGAAGCTTAGGCTTTGAAGCATGGGATACATCATGGCAAGAAAGTGGAGGCTGAATGGGGTAGGAGAAAGAGGTGATGAGATGCATCGGGCTTGGGACCTTTCCAGACAAGAAGGGAGTCGAGAATATATTCAAGGTCATTCAAGGGAATGACCACAGTGGTGTCCCAAAGGTCTAGGCTGAGGAAGAAGGGAAATAAGGACACAGAGAAGCCGAAAGTAGGTAAGGAACAAGGAAGGTGTAGGATCAGTGGGCCATAAGTCCTGATGAGATTTGAGAATCACTGGACTGGGTACCAGGCAGAATAAACTTTCTGAAGGTATGTGACGCTCAGAAAGTTACATGTTTACAGTCAGATGGCAGAGGAAGGGTACCACTGGGATGTGGCCGCCAAAGAGGGTAATTCACAAGTTGGTGCATAAATAGAAGCACAGCATCTAGAACAAAGAAGGTGCCACTTCTTTCTTCCCCTTTCAGATTATCTTAAATGCCACCTACAAGTCCAGACAAAATACACTGAGGGCAATAAATTACTTAAATTACCTTTAAAGAGCAATAGCCATGACAGTTCAGGGAAGGAAATGCTTAGTTTGGTGGTGAGAAGGCTCAGAGGCTACTCTGTCCGTACCAAGGAGCAGGGCTACTTCTGGACATCTGAAAGCTATTCTTCCAAAAGAGAATTGGATTTGTTTCTGTAGGTCCAAAGGAGAGCCAGTGGGTGCAAAGCCAACAAAGGCCATTGAAGGCACAAAGTAAGTACCATAATACACTGAATTCTGGATAGTTCTCTGTCATGGAAGAAACTCTAGGATATGTTGCTTGGCTTTTTAGTGGTGATAGTATGAATGGGTTCAAGCAGCACATAGTCTTAAATGTGTCTTCCCACTCCATTACTCTGGTTTAACAACTTAAGAATGTCATGTAGCTGGCAGGTCACGTACTATCGTGCCCACTTGAATGGCCCTGAGATGACAAAGTCAACTACCTTGGCTCACAGAGAACCTTCTAGGACTGTGAGGTGAACCCAGTCTGCCAACTCTACATGCAGGCTGTTTGTTATAACGCTTTGTGACCTGAGCAAAGGGAATGAAGTTGCCTTGGAGAGCCTGTTTTTTGCTTCCTGTTTCTAGGGACTCATTGCTTGCTTATGAGTCAGTAGTCATTCCAGGATTCCCCAAAGAGAAGTCTTGCTATTCATGTGAGAAGGTTAAATAAACTAGGATGTAAGAGGCTCTTCAAATCATCATCAAAACCAATTCACAGCCCCACAGACACACAGGCAGAGTAGGGTGAACCCTTAGGGCAGTGTGTGCATCAGCCAACAGGAATGTGTCCTTCAGCAGAAGAGATGATGGGTTGACAGTTCATTGTTTTGACTTTCTAGCAAGCTAGAACAGATGTTTCTGTAGATACTGTAGGTGAAAAATGAGCTGCTCTCCCTAGGTACTCTTGGGAATGTACTAGCCCAGAGATGGAATGCCTGGCCTGAGGGTGATTCAGAAGCCTGAAGCCAAACACACTGTATTTTAAGAAAGAACCTTGGGAAAATGTGACTCCTGTCTTCAATGTCCTCATCTCTGCCCAAACATCCTGCCAGTAAAAATCTTCCGTTTTTGCCCTTCCTACCAACTGACATGGTGGGAAGAGAGAGAATTATTGACAAGACTTCACTCTGACTCAGTTCCCATCCTGAAGGTTGGCCACTAAGGAAGACATACCAAGGCACAGAAAATCCAGTTAAGTCTGTGAATCATAGAGGCTGGGCTATAGCTCAGTTAGTAAAAATGCTCTGACTAGCATTCTCAGTGGCCCTGGGTTCAATCTCTAAAGCCACATAAGCCAGGCATTGCACCACACAACTGTAATCCCAACATTTAGGAAGTGGAGGAAGGATGATCAGAAATTCAGTTATCATCAGCTACATAAGCAGTTCTAGGGCAGAATGGGTTACATGAAACCTTGTCTCAAAACAAAACCAAAAAATATATATATATATATGAACCACAACTGCAGAAAGCTGAGAGTGTAGTTCTCAAAGCAGAGGCAGATGGCCATCCCAAGTGCTAGCCATTCTGCCTTTCCTGCTCCCCTCTCCTATGTGGTAGGACCTAAAGCATCATATCTGGGTACCACCACATCCTGGTGTGGCAAGTTCTCCTCAGTGGTTTTTGTTTAGATTTCTTATTTCATTACTTACAGAGAATTCTCTAGTTTAAGATTGGCCCTGGAAACTCAGATCTGTCTGATTTAACAGATGTCGGTTGTTACCAACAGCTTAAGCCTTTAGATAGGCCAGGAAGAAAGCCACCTTCTTTCTCATTAGTTTCACAGACTCTAAATCTATGGATTCCTAAGCTGCTTAGGTTCAAGTAATGAGAGAAACACCTAATTGTAAAAACCTTTACTGTACAAAGGAAGCCAGGAAAGCTCCAGGAAAGGTCTATTTTTGTCTCTCTGTCTCTGTATCTCTCTCTCATGAACACACACACAAGTTTAAAGCATAAAAAGTCACTATTTACAATGATTGGTCTTTGCAGATAAGTTACAGACAGCTTTGGAGCTCCCATTCCTAAAGCTGACAACTCCATAGGCTCACTTCTAATGCTACCTTACTTTCAACCTTGGTGTGTACCCTTTCTCTTCTGGAGCCAAGGCCCTGTGCTCTGTCACGCATTGCCAGTGGCCTTTTAGCCTAAGTAGGATCTCCCCATCCCAGGTTCCCTCTGTATTTCATCCTACTTGTTTCTGCACTTATGTTTGGTGAGTGGCCCAAAGGTTTTCTTTCAAATGTACAAAATGTTCAACTTATTATCTCTACTATGCCCTGATCTCATTGAGAGTGAGCAAAAGAAAGATGGGAACCAGGGTAGCTAGAAATTCCTGGAAAGTCCCAAATTTTGAGTAATCTCAAAAAAAAAATAATAAAAGGAGAGGAAAGAGGAAGAGGAGAAATAGGAAGGGAGGGATGGAAAGAGGAAGGGAGAAAGGGAGGAAGTGAGGGAGGGAAGGAAGGAGGGAGGGAACCAGACTGCTATGTGACCTGTAAGGTACAAACACCTTCAGTTCTGTCAGTCTGAAGTTAGTGAGTGGAAGGTCTTCTGACTTTTGTCTTTCAGTTTCTTTTCTCAAAAAATAGCTAACCTTATAGCTATGTGTCTTTCATTGGAGAAGAAAGGAGATCAGAAAGGCCAGATCCATGTGCAAGCTTCCAGAAAAGCAGTTCTTCTCTATGAGGTGGCCTCAATAAAGGCTTTCATCCCCAGCAAAGCTAGTAGACTAATAAATTGCTCAGCTTCATGAGCTCCAAAATCATTGATTTTTTTTACAATCAACTAAAAGCAATCTGAAAGGCTAGGTCTATAGCTTGGTAGTCACGTTCTTGTTTAGCAGACATTAGTATCTGAGTTTGAATCCCCAGCCCTGAAAAACAGTAATAACAGTTCTGAAAATGAGCAGAGATACAGTGTATTTAAGTTAGTTTTTCTTGGTTACATTATTGGCTCTTGATTATTGCAAGCTGAGACAACTTTATTGGGTGGTTCACCTGATGGTCTTACTGGTGATCATTGACTGTGACTGTATTCAGGTACTCTAAAAATGTTCCACTTAGTTTTTCCTCACAGTCTCAGAGAATCTAGCTCTTTCCAAGGCTGCTCCATGTGACCTCTTCTCCTAATGGCATAGCTGAACTTTTAATATGTCAGTCCAGGATTCCCAAGAACATCAAGTAGAAATTATCAGACTTTCTTAAGAATGACACCTGGATCTGGAGAAATGGCTCAGCGGCTAAGAACTGGGGTTTTGTTACCAGCGTCCACATGATGGCTCATAACTATCTATGAATTCAGTTCCTCCAGGGGATCTGATGCCCTTTTCTGGCCTCTGAGGGCACCAGAAATATGGTGCACAGACTTATATGCAGGCAGAACAGCCATACTCATAAAATAATATGCATTTTTATTTCAAAAAGGTTATTTCAAAATACCTGAAGACAGAAAGAATGTAAAAGCCAGCGGATAGAAAGCAGTGCTCTGCAATGATGTTTTCTGTACACAACATAACTCTCACACTCATGAACTCACACAGCCATGGCTACCTACACAAGATCAAGCTAGCCAAACATGGGCAATAGTGATTAGAATTAGTGGTTTAGCAAATGGTAGAAGAAGACATGAAGCTAGGAGGGGCATGTTCAGGAGGTATAAGGGAGGTTAAGGAGAAAACGAGGGTGTGTATCATTATATTTCATTTTAGGTATGTACAAAATTCTAAAGAATAAATAATATATAAAGAAGGACACCTGAAACTGGCACAGTGTAACTAATTATACTAATTAATTATACTAATTATACCAATTAATCCAAAATCACAGGAACATACTGAGTTTAAGGGAGGGGATAACAAAAGGGTATAAATACCAGAGAAGGTTCATTGGAAGTCACCTGTGTAATTGAATACCACAATCTGTCATCCTGAGAGGGCAAGAAATAGAGCAGCCAGGAGTATAAAAAATGCTCTGAAAATGCAAGAAAAACAGAGAAAATAGTGGCATGGTTACATAAAAAAACCAGGCAAATGTTATTACATCAATTCAATGGGTATTTCTACCTTGCATTTTCTGTATTTCAGATACCAAGCCAGACTGGTAAATAATCTGTAAATATATAAAGAACCTTGCTCTCAAATGGGCATGAAAACACACTCCTGTAATCCCAGCACTCAGGAAAGTGAGAAACAAGGATCATGAATTTAAAACCATCCTGGGCTACATAGTAAGATCCTGTATCAAAACATCCTAATCCTTTTCTCAAAATTATTGCACTCAAAAGCATCCCATCTGTGTCTGCTGGTGTTTAAATAACCTGACCTTCTGTGTTTTCTTTGGATCAATGTCTATGTAAGTCAGGAGTTTGAGAAAAATGAGTGTTATGGTGGAAATATAAAAAGCTGTGAGCTTCTAGTCCATGAATGCTAAAGTCGTGGGAATGATCTCAGCCACCTAGAAAGAAAGTCAAAAGAGAAGAGAGTATGAATCACCACCACTACCTGGACTGTGCCCAAGTGCTTTATGAACTTTAGGATTAGACTGGGATATTATTGGTAGAAATGGTGAGGAAGATCAGTAAAAGGTCACATTCCTTGTTCTAGCTTCAATTGTTTAGGATTCTATGTTCAACAGGGAAGAGTGTCATGGTAGCATTGTTCTCCCAGAGCAGGTAATGAGGTGGGAGGTACATATGAAGTGCTATATACAATCTATCTTGGATCTATAAGGACTGTGTGGCCCAGGTTTCTGACTCCATGAGCATTTACTCCAGGTGGTCTTACAACTCCTACAGCTCAATAGAAAGTCAGAGACTATGGTGGTTTGAATGAAAATGGTCCCCATAAGCTCACAAGAAGTGGCACTATTAGGAACTGTGACCTTGTTGGTGTGGGTCTGGCTTTGTTGGAGGGAGTGTGTCACTGGGGATGGGCTTTACAGTTTCAGAAGCTCAAGCCAGGCCCAGTGTCAATCTCTCTTCCTGCTGCCTGCAAACCTAGATGTAGAACCCTCAGCTACCTCTCCAGCACCATATTTGCCTGCAAGCTGCCATGCTTCCCACCATGATAATAATGAACTAAACCTCTGAACCAGTAAGCCAGCCTCAATTAAATGTTTTTCTTTATAAGAGTTGCTGAGGTCATGGTATCTCTTCACAACAAGTAAAACACTAACAAGAGAGGGGTTAATGTAGTCTCCAGCTTATTCTCCATGTGTTCAGGATATTTCCATAGATAAACTAAGTTTGGCTCCCCTCCTATCTCCCTGAAATGGCAACTGATTCTTCTATTGTACAACACCATGTTGGATTATGTTCCCTTGAGTACATTCAACCTCCTCCTTCCCTACTCCCTATCTATTGCAAAATAGAGCAGAGGATCAAACAAAGTAGGTGTATGAACACCGAACAACACACACACCAATCTAACTTTCCTTCTGAATCACCAAGAGTAGACATCTGTGTTTTTGAAGCTCCCCTAATAACTCCGATGGTATAAGGTGGTCTAGTTTCATTTCTGTTGATGTGATAATATGTCCTAACCAAAAGCAAAATAGGAGTTTTTTTTAAAGTTTATTTGGTTTACAAATTCCAGGTTACAAAATTCCAGGTTTACAAATTCCATCACTGAAAGGAAGTCAAGGCAGGAACTCAAGCAATAGACATATCACATCCACAATCAAGAGTGAGAAAGAATAAACCCGTGTGCCCTTGCTCAGTTACTGCCCAGCCAGCTTCCTCCACTCTTATACAACCCAGAGCCCCCTGCTTAGGGAACAGTCCCACCAACAGTGGGCTGAGTCAAAAACAAGACAATTCACCACAGACATACCCACAGGCCAATATGGTCTAAAAAAATCCCACAATTTAGACTTCTTTCTCAGGTAATTCTAGGTTGCAGTAAGTTGGCAATTAAAACTAACCAATATACAAGCAAGATATTATCTGGACTCATATATACCAAATTGTTAACAGTGATTACTACTACAGAATAAGACTGCCTGAGATTTTTACTTACCAGATTACTCGTTTTGTCATGCTTGTTATTTGTGTACAGCTAACTTCTTTTATAATTAAAAAAAAAGGTTAATTATGAGTTAAACAGCAATTCTTACCCAGAGATCATTTCTCATTTAAAAGAAAATCTAATTAAAAAGTATCTATTCACCATCTTGGTGAACTGAATACTAGTCTAATCTAGATGCCTATGGACAATAAGCAATTCACTTGCTTTAACTCATTTAACACTGTCAACAACCCTGTGTTAGTTCTTCTTCACCCTAATGAAATACTAGGGATAATTACAAAGATGATAACTATTTAGTTCATAGTTTTGGAGGTTCAAGTGCAAGACAAGGCAGACCTACTGCTGTGGACCACTGATGGAGGTACTATTATGGCATGGAGTATGTTGTAGAACAAACAACTTGCCTCAAAACCAGAAAGAAGAATATGAGCCATGTGTCATAATCGCCTTGGAGGGAAAGTACTCCATTTTCTAAGAACATAAGGCCCCATCTCCTAATGGTCACCTCCCAGCAGTGCCACCCTGGGAACTAAGCTACCCTTAATCCATGGGCAATGTTCAGACAAACTATATCAGACTAGTAAGTAGGTGTATCATTCTCTTATCCCACTAAAATAGAAGTCACAGTGAGAGATTCCTTCATCTTTTCCATCTACTGCTCTAGCTCAGGCATCCAAAACAATGCTGACTGCAGCAAGGGTTGTCAGAGGAGAGACCTGAGGCCCAGGAAGTTCAGGAAACTGCTCAAGGTCACACCTTGGCTTAACAGCAAAATGGAGTTGTAAACAGACTCGCTTTCTAGTTATATATCTTCCATCATATGAAAGAAGACACACCCAACATTCTCCAGACACCTTCTTAATAGAGAAGGAAAGTAAAAAAGAGAGGGAGATCTTATTAAAGCTATTCTGTGTGGCTTACTCATGTTTTCTCTGTCTTGTTCAAGGGCAAGGGTAGAGCCTACATGTCCTTGCCAGGAGGGCCTTGTAGGAGGAGCAGACATCAGTTTCCAGTCTAGACCCTCTCTAGCTTCCAATGGTGAAGCATCCATTCTCTTACTTCACCATCAACCAGGTTAGTCATCTGGTTCTCCCTGGTTCCTCCTTCTTGACCACAGCTGTCCATTTACCCCATCTCTCACTGGAACTGAGCAACCTCCGCAGCCCTCCACAAAGCTCAGCCAGCTCAACCTCACCCCCAGGGTAAAGATGCTCCGGGCTTCTTATGGGGTTTTTTTAAGCAACATAAACAAGAGAAGGCCTCTGAGCTTATGGCATCCAGACCACAGTGCGAGTTTAAGGATTGTGTTTTCATTTTAAAAGATTGTAGAGAGAGCACTGTTTGATTTTAAACTCTTGTACCATTTCAAAATGGTCTTCACAGCTGTGTGCTGACAGTCTCCAAACACAGTCTTGTTTCCCGCTTTATCTTCACACATGCCAAGATCAGCTGTCATACTTCACAATGGAGCATAGCTAGTTCTATAAGAAAGGCGCGGATCCTGAGGAGGATCAAGATATGATTGTATCGTAGATTGTAGTCCCTGAATAGAGTTATCCAAATAATCAGAGAGGCTTTGTGGAGGACACCAGGGGCCTCGTGACAATTGGAACACATACTCTATGGGAAAATGGGTTATTTTATCTGTAAAGCTACAGGTGGTTGAGAGAAAAGGGTGTGAGATTTATAAACAACAGTCTGTGGGGTGAGTTGCTGTAACTTAGAGAAAAATTAAATAAAAGCTCAGAATTGACCCCTGACCTTTGAAGGGTTTAAAGGTCAGCAGTCAGCCACCACCCTTTTCCCGGCTCTGAGACTGTTGAAGCCCTGTGTGCTTGCCTAGGAACCGAAACAAACAGAGAGATTCAGGAGGAAATCCAACTGGTCAGAAAGTGTTTTCCGTCTTTCCTGGACTTGCCTTCATAATTACTGAGGAGTGTCCACGTTGCCCTGGGATGTTTGCTGGGAATTGCTGCTTCCTGAGACTGTCTTACTAGTTGATGGGATTTCCCCCAGTGAGGTCAGAATGTCCTTCCAAGGAGCCCACCAGTCTGGCTTGCAGGCAGGCACACCAGGGACTTTCCTAGTCTGGGAGCCTCTGGTGCCCTTCATCACACTCCAGGCTGGAACCCCGCCCACTATTTCCTCACCCAGAGGAGCCACAGAGACCACAAAATCACCTCCAGTCCCCCATAATGTGCCTTCCTTCTAATTTATTCTTTTTACTTCCTTAACATCTTTTCCTCAGTTCCTTTTCTCCAGCTACATCATCCCACTGCTGCCAGGATGAACTTCCTGAAATACATACAACTTCCTGCCCATGTTCCTCTGCCTGCGTTAGGGTTATGATTGATGTGATGAAACACCATGACCAAAGCAACTTGGGGAGAAAAGAGTTTATTTGGCTTACACATCACTGTTCACCATCAAAGGAAGTCAGGAAAGGAACTCAAACAGGGCAGGAACCCAGAGGCAGGAGCTGATGCAGAGGCCATGGAGGAGTGCTGCTTACTGGCTTGCTCATCATGGCTTGCTCTGCCTGCTTTCTTATGGGACCTAGGGCCACCAGAGCAGATGTGGCACCACCCACAATGGGCTCGGTCCTCCTCCCTCCATCAAACACTAATTAAGAAAATGCCCTACAGCCTTGCCTGTAGCCAGATCTTAGGGAGGCGTTTTCTTAGTTGAGGCTCCCTCCTCTCTGACTCTAGTTTGTTGTCAAGTTGACAAAACCATCTAGCATACCCTGACCGGGTCCTTGTTCTCCTTCAGGATGTTTGGCTCTTTGCAAAGACACTGCATGAGCCTCATTCTACCCAGCCTCATCTCCCTCAACCTCCTCCCTTTTTACACTTCTCTCCCAAGATCAAGTTCTCTGTGCACTTTCTGTAAATCCAGGAGGATTTTCTACTCCCTTCCACGTGTGTATGTTGTTCCCTCCGCCTAAGACCTCTCTCCTCCCTGCCCACACCCACACAGTCTATCTGGAAACCTTTCCTCTTCCCCTAAGCCCCAACTCCAAGTTTCCTGATCTTTGAGATACTTACTGCCTCCCGCCAAAAGCAGAATTGCTGGCACTCCCTAAGTCTTCCTACCCGTCTGCAAACCTTTGCTGCTGCCCTTGCCACAGAGTGCTACAGTTACTTTTCTATTTTCTTGTGCCCCTTTCAACTCTAAGATCTTAGTATTCTAGCAAGTTGCATTGCTCATAGCAGATATTAAGACTACTTTATAAATTTGAAATGTTTTCGTTTTTATTACATTGTATTTATTTGGGAGGAGGCACGTGCCATGGCACACACGTGGAGGTCAGAGGAGAATCTGTAGAAGTCAGCTCTCTCCTTCCACTGAATGGGTTCATGGGATTAAACTCAGGTTGAATTGAATTTTTATATCATAATTAGTATATAGTTCCAAGCATAGAGGATACCCTGCCCAATATAGTACCTTAAACAAATTAGAACAAAGTTTTAATACATGCCATACAATGTGGCATATGTTATTATAGATAAGACCAATATATCATGTGATCCCTTAGGAGAAAAGAATTCACACTATCCTAAGATTGAGGTCAGAGAAGTCTCCCAAAAGGAGATGCCATTGGAGAAGGTCCCTATACCTTGAATAGAAGTTGGCCTAGGCATAAAGAAACTGAAGGAGAGAGAAGAGCATTAGCTCTGAAGCAAAGCCATGTATAAGGGCCACAATGGTTTGGAAACAGCAACGTGTGCCCAGTGTCTAGATGACACAAGTGGCTACTGAGCAACTGGGCTGGGGGTCAAAGTGAGTATTCCTACAGGACGTGAACTTGACTCCCAAGAGCAGAGGAAGACTCTCAAGTGAATTTTTTGGGGATTTTTGTTTGTTTGTTTGTTTGTTTGTTTTTCTCTATGCATCCCTGGCTATCCTGGAACTCTGTAGACAAAGCTGGTCTTGAATTCAGAGATCAGCCTGCCTTTACCTCCCAAGTGCTACCACCACCACTGGCAAGATTTTTTAATATTTTATTTTATTTTATAGAACTTCATGAACACCCCTGTGTCACCTCTCCTCCTCCTGCATCTCCCCTCCAGATTCATGGCTCTTTTACTTTAATTATTGCTGTTATATGTAATTAACTGGCCTACACAGCCCTATGTTCAGAAAGATTTGGAGAATGGGTCGGGAAGGGGAGCTGAGGTAAGGGAGGAGAAAGCAGCCATTGTAGGGTCCTGACCAGCGAGAGCAGTGCAGTAATTCCAGAGAGAGATGCCTTCGCCCCGAATCACCAGCCCCAAATCCACAAAGTTGTTTGCCCAGGAATCACAACTTTCTAAGTATACTCTGCCTTAGGTGGGGGGTGGGACACATAAGGGTAAAGTCTATGGTCAAAGAAGTTTAGAAGCTGCTTTCATGTATAACCTTTCAAAGTCTTTAATATACACTATGTCTGGTACATGTAATATAAAGAATTATTCAAACTTACTTTACTAGGAAAATTTATCTGAGTGTATTTCAAGGGCATAGAGTTTAATGGAATGTGTAAAAATTTTAAAAAGACCTAGACTTTCATGATTCTGCCAGTTCTAGTTTCTGGGAGAAAAAAAGGAAAAGAAAAGAAATAATTTTCCATGGGGTGATGACTGATAGTTTCACTGGGCGCTAAGCCAAGGGAGACCTGCACGTGGTTTTCATAGGAAAACCAGAGCAGACTGCCTTGGGAATATGAGTTGTGGCTTTTAGTGATTGGAGTCACATGCAGGCTGAGGAGCAGGCTCACCTGTCCTTTCTTGCACTTTCGTATTCATCCAGGCCTGAAAGGGGTCATACCAGGTGTTTGAAAAAATGACAGGCCCCGATCTCTGCAGCAGAGATGACCTGCAGCCTCTGGAATCTTCTGCTCTTGCCAGCACCCCTCACTGTGCCTCTGATGAGCCTGTGAGGGGAAAAGTCACAGACTGCCTCATCCCAGAGAGACTTATTCCCAGGTGATAGGTGCCCAGCTCTGTGGCCTTGACCTAGGTCTCCTTCACCTGCTGCACAGACAGGAGTCATCACTTACAGCCATCTTACCCAAAGCACTAGAAAAGAAACCAGACATCCGCCATCTTTTTCCTTTACGTGAGCCCTAGCCTTAGAATGATTTCCATGACAGCTCAAAGACCACTTCCCAGCTGAACACGCCAGAGTGGAGAAGCCTGGCTTGAGAGGGCCTCTTTCTCCATGTCAAGACTTCTCTGCGAGAGGAGCACCAGACGTTCCTCTGCTGCTGCCAAGGCTGCAGGGTGAAGAGTGCAAATGCGCAAAGGGGACAGATAAGCAGGAGCCTCTAGGGTCACAGAATCTTCTGGCAAAGGAAGCAAATGGCCGAAGTACACAAGCTGTACTAGGACTGGGGCAAAGTCCAGACTCAACGGCTCTGAGCAGATTCCTAGGGAGGGGAGGAGGCCAGACATTCTTCTGGGACTGCCCCTGGATGATGGCTACCTGTTGGTCTGCCTGGTTAAGTACCAAGAGGACCCTAAGACTGACTCTACAGGTAACTCTTACTAGAAAATATAAAGAACCCCCATCA
Organism: Cricetomys ansorgei; assembly: GCA_026225945.1. Lineage (NCBI taxonomy): Eukaryota > Metazoa > Chordata > Mammalia > Rodentia > Nesomyidae > Cricetomys > Cricetomys ansorgei. The sequence continues at coordinate 2,573,875 of JAMJFZ010003602.1, forward strand.
GCATCCCCCTACCACATCTTAGTCTTAAAGAACTATCTGACTAAGTTCCCCAGATGTTAAATAACCTCAAGTATTAAGTAGCCTATGCCCGACTACTAATGGCCTCACAGGGAACTGTGAACAGAGAGAGAAAGGAGACTTAGGCAAGACTCAAGTGTTTGTCAGAGACATTGGGAGAAAACAGTTTTTTCTGGCTCCCTGTTTAGTGTTCTGCATCGTTCATCCAACTGAGAAAAAAGTCAAGCTCTGTTGCCTATAGAGTTTTATCTTTTATAAGTCTGGGTTACCTTTAACACAAGCTTGAAGTACAGGCAGATGAGAACCACTCAGGATTCTTCCCTGGAAGCAGTGAGTGCACAGTCAGGTCATGCGAAGATGGAGAGAGTGTGTAACAAAGCTTGGTGTATCTAAGCTGCCAGGCTGCTACTGCTACTCAAGGTTAACATTTTGTTACCATTGTTTCTGTCATTTTACAAGTATTTAATTGATAACCAACATTTGAATTTGTGTTTCAGTATAAGCCTGTGTTTGATGTACACAGATGAATTGAGAGCTGTGTTTTTCACCTGATCCATTTACATTTTCATGTTGAATTTTTGGTTTTGTTCGTAATTAGGTTGTATATAGTTTAACAAGTTAGGAGGTAAATTCACAACACCAACATCCCATCAATTCTTTCATGGATATACTCTTACCTAAATATTGAATGACAGTATTGGTTCATCACAGGTTTTCAATACATTTGTATTGATAGAATAATACTGGATGGATGGATGGATGGATGGTTCTTGATTCACACTGGGTTGGTTTGACAGAAGTCATACAGAAGAGGCTGAGGGATTAAGATAACATGGTTCAAGGCTCCCAGCTCACAATGAAGAGAAAGAGCTGATACAGTAGAAAGAGGGAGGGTAGGAGTAGAGGGAGGAGCTTTAGTCAGAGACTGGAATGGGACAGTGCATAAACCCCAGAACTGAGACTATTCCTGGAGCAGGGAACATCCTTGGGGGATGCATGTCCAGAAAAGGGCAGGTCGTGAAGGTTCTAAAGTACCAGGAACTGTCATGTTAATTTGTGAATGGTCCATGAGGCTTTTTATGCAATTCCAAGTTGGAATTATATTAACCTGAATTGTTGGAGTTTTGTTCTATATTCCATGGGACCAAGGGAAATTTCTTATGTAAAATTAAATAAGACATGAAGTGGTAATACACTGAATAAAGGTATTTATAATATTTGCCTTATTTTACCTTAGCAAATGGATGGCAGCATTGTTTAAAGGTCAAGTGTATGAGTATATATCAGTATGTGATGGAAAACTTCACACAGATCATTTGTTTTGTTGTCTAAGCTTTTCAGAATTTTACCCCCAGGCTAGTTATGAAACAACACTGAAAGTCTTATGTATAGTAAAATGTCAAGACATTCTGTTCCCTACTCCCGGTCCAAATACTTGCAATTCATAACCTGAACAAAAAAATTCACAGTAAATTTTGGCTTGACAGGCATGACATTATATTTATGAGTAGGAGGTTTTACTGATTATTTCTATTCATAGTGCAATTGTCCTTCAGTATCCAAGGGAGATTCGTTCTGTAACTCCCCATACCAAAACTCTTATGTAATATAGTCTACACACATTGTCCTATATAATTATCATCTGTATATTACTTACGATGCCTTATACATGGTAAATGCTGCATGAGTAATTGTTACTTTACACTCTTTAGTAACTAATGATAAGAAAAGAGTTTGTATATATTGGGTCTTTCGAAACATTTTCAGTGTGGGATTGGTTGAATCCATGAATGCAGAATCTACAGATATGAAGGGCTAACCTATTACCAAGCACCCACAGTGTGTTGGGTACTGCATAGCACTGCTTGTTAAAGGAATAGTAGAACATAGACTGCATTACTGAGAGAAATCATGGAACTGCTTTCTAAGAACTAGAAGAATATGGCAATTTGTATTTAATTATATACAAAGATAGTAACATGCAATGTTGATAATCATACCTAATGATACAGGGGACCTCAAAGAGAGACATTTCATAGCCCTCTCTTCTACTGTCCCTTTGAAGTACACATAGAGAAATCATTGAATCCTCTGGGAGCATACTGAAACCCAAGGTCAGTGCTGTGTGCTTTACATCACCCAACCCAATCCCTTATCCCTCACTTTCTCCCCTTTTCTAGAATCCTCTGGAGCTAGATCTAATTTAAAAATTCCCCTACATCCCATTGCTCTGACTGCTCCCTGGCCTGGCCTGGTTGAAATTTAGCTCTCCCCTGAGACCATTGCTTCCCCAACATCCTTACAAGGCTGTGTTCTCTGTCACATTTGGGATTCTACTACAACTCCATTTTAAGCCATGTGTGACTGATATTCTCTCAAAAACTCATATGCAAGGAAAAACTGCCTAGGTGATATGTCAAGAGGCACAGAAAGTCCCCTAACCTCCTTGTCAGTACCTACTCTGTGAGTGTGAATAAGAATTGCAGCCAGAATGATGCTTGTGCTTAGCACTTTGCAGTCTAAAAATCATCTGCAAGCTATAGCTAATAGTGTTATATTGTATAATTGAAATTTGCTAAGAGACTAGACCTCGAGTTTTTAGACCACACACACACACAGAGAGAGAGAGAGAGATAACCATGTATGAATATAGATATTTCAACTAGCTTGGTCATGGCAGGTATTTCACAGTATATACATATACCAGGAATATAGGGAACCTTTATTTATCAATTATACCTCCATAACACTAAAAAAGAAAATCACCTTTGTCACTTAATCCTTACAAGAACCCACAGAAGTTGACAAGGGAGATAGCATTGTGCCTGTTGAACAATTGAAAGCTACAACAGGACAGAAGGTGAAGTAACACAAGCAGGTCATTCTGTTGCATGTGGAGGTCAGGCCTACAAGATGCCTGACTCAGGCCTGGCGCTCCTTGGCACTGGGATGCTGCCGTGGCCACACTCTGCTCTGGAATCTGCAACATGGACCCACCGGTAGCTCTGACTTAGGCTCCGGAAAACAGGTGACAGGGTATACAGGTTTGCCCAGTCACTAGCCTTTATAGCCAACAGAAGAAGCCATGCACAGAAAGGAGAGGTCGAAGCGGTGCTTTCTGGGTCATATTGATGCTGCTTACTCCCTCACAGCCAGTGGCCTCATGAGAAAGTTGCCACCAAATAGGTCCCACACACCCTTTCTAGAAGGTAATACATCTTTCCACAGCGGGTCCCAAGTAGGACACACCACTTTGGCAAGAACAGGCCCCTTCACCCTACCATGCCACCCAGCACCCCTGTGTCTAACACAGATCAATCAGGACTTTCTTTCTGAATGAACCTGACCTTAGATTGAGTCTGTTCCTGAAATCACAAATTAATTCATGGGATGTAAGCTACTGTTTATTCATGTATTAACAAACTAAATAATTGATGCCATGAATGCTTAAAGAAAGCCTAGGAGACACGGCTACCAAACACCAGAATCAATGGGCAGCAGTAGCTGAAACCTACACGCAAAGCTCTTAGGCTGAGAAGTCTTCCTACAAATGGGCTGGCAACTTCACTCTCAGCTTCCCAGAAGCCAACAAATACTAAAATGGAAAATGGGTTATGAAACACCAATATATCCAATCTTACGTTTATCAAGGCCATGAAATCTAGTAGGCATAGATTTCCAATAAGTTATGTCAAGCAGCTTCCTGGACTCTGCCTCCATCCTCCAAAGTCATGTGTCTTTGTTTTCTAGGTTTGGGAATCAAAACCATCTGTAGTGCTTGTTGAAAATGCAGATTCCCACAATCCCTAGTGAGGTCCACTGGGAGTGGGCATAATGATCCACACTTTCAATGAGCTTACTAACCATTCTTCTGTTCTTGGGGGTTGGGGACATCTTTCCCATGATGATAGTGGCTACATGGGGTGCCCTCTCTCTGCCTTGTTTGTTTGTGTCTTGTTGAGTGGAATGACTCCAAGCAGCAGGGTCTGGAGAGGGTAACAGCAGGCTTCAGAAGTTCCCAGACCCAGGGTGATCCTGTGTCACTATCCTGTCTGGAGTGAGTTTTCTGCTGGGATCATGGATGACCACAGGCTGCAGAGAAGGCAAGCCCCACTTCAGCCTTACTGGTACTCCTAGGGTCTGTATAGTGGCCCATAGTCCACGTTAGATACAGTAAGTTTGACTTGGTTGACTATAAAGTGTCGTGCCCTGCACTCTCCCATTCCCATACACACTGTAGGCAAAGCTCTATTCCTAGGAGTAGCTGTTCCAGCCAGTTGGCAAAAATAAGAGGAAGGACCCACACTATCCTTACCTCTTGTCCTGAGCTCCCTCTGTATCCAGATTAGGCAGGACCTGCTCCAGGAAGTGATCGTACATTCTTTCCCTGCCCTGCAGGTTCGGAATAAATTGCCTCATCCAGTTCGAAGACTTTGCCAATGCCAATGCCTTCCGCCTGCTCAACAAATACCGCAACAAGTACTGCATGTTCAATGATGACATCCAAGGTACGTGTTCCACCTGTCTGACGAGGTCACTGGGTAATATCACTTTTTCACAAGGCTCCCCCAAATGCAAAAAGCAGGAGGGAAATGTTATCTCGTAGCTGGTCTGCTGCCAGAATCTGTTAAAGAAACAATATTAGACTTGGAGTCAACTTCCACTTGGCTGTTTCGTAGCTCGGTGACCTTGAACATATCTCCTCGCTTTGCTAAACTTCACTGTGTTTAAGCACCAGATGGCAGTCATTACTACTTCAGAGGTAGATAAGAACTGTATAATAATCATATTTGTAAGAAGCTCTACACACTACTGTCAATTATTAGCTACCTGAACTTGGAAAATCACTTCTCTGACTATAATTTCATCCTCTTTTCAGTGATGATGGTAAGTGCATCAAAAAAGAATTGTAAAGATTTCAAGAGCTGGGAATGGGAGGCTGTAAGCCTTGGTGGGTAAAAAGCACTTGCTGCCCAAGCATGAAGAGCTGAATTTGTATTCCACACTCACATAAAAAGCTTTCTTACCTACATATGCCTGTAACCCCAGTGTGGCTGATAACAGGAGGGTCACTGAGGTTTGCTGGCCTCCAGCCTCGCTCCAGTTTCAATAAGAGCCCCTATCTCAATGAAAAAAAGGACAGAGTGGCACCCTACATCCTCCTCTGCCTCTAGGCACACTGGCATTATGTGGTGACACCACACACATGTGCACATGTATGTGTGCACGTGCACACATAAACAGAGAGAGAGAGAGAGCTTATACAGAGAGAATATTACTGCATGACTTTCCAGACCAGAACATCAATTGTCATATGCATGGCTACCCAAGCCATATTTTGCTCCTAAACTTTCCAAACACAAGGTGTATCCCTACCAGAGTCATTACGAATTCTTCCCTAAGGGTGAGTGATGTGTATTGATGAGAGTTATAAGCTTGAAAGACTAAAAACCAGAGACACCGAGCATCTCAAAAGTCAATGTAACACACCCTTTAACTCCATGCCACTTGGCCACCTATTCTAGAGCCTTAAAATACGTGCAGGAAGTTGCTTCTTGCTTTGGGGCTGCCCATATCTGAAGCTGAAATAGCTGGAGAAACTTCTCAACAGTGCTCTTATCTGACCCAGGAATCCCCAGTGAGAAGTACTGGGAGTCCTTCCCCGCTTTTTGCAAAGCCCTAGAAAATCTAGATGAGTCATCATCTCTTGTTATTTAACAAATGAAGTTTGGAGAGCCAAGGAGGCTGTTAAAGCGAGATCCATGTCAGAAGAAAAGAATGTGTTGGTATGGAACGGTCATGTTCTTGAGTAAAAGTTAGCTGACATTTCACAGATGATTCCTCATGTACCCAAAATGATAACAACTCTTTGTCAAGTCATTACGGGTAGACTAGAGAGGTTATAAACCCACTTTAAAATTTATCACTGAATGCTTGCGACATACTGGGCATTGTTCTAGAAATTGTACCCATGAAGAAACAGAGGCACAAAGAGAATAAGTAACTTACATAACCAGTTAGACTCCGATTGAAGGCACGGCTATATATCTGGACTCAAAAATCCACATTCATAACTACTTACCGTACTGCTCCAGGTATAAAATCACAAAGCCAAGTACCATTTTTCCTTGTGGCCCACGCTATACGGTAACGGAAATGCGATGATTTTTTTTTTTATTTGTTGTGCGTTTTCACGGGGTGATATGACGCAATTGTAGCACACCATCAGAGAACTGGGTTTAAGCAAATGATTTCAGGGTCTGAAGAATGGGTGCCCAGAAAAGGGGAGCCCCAGAGGGCAAGGCTCAGCTTCTCCACGCTGTCTCTCTGGCCCTCTGGGCCCTGAGCCTGCAGCAGACATTGTCGTCTGGATAAGCCAGGTACTCTGCAGCCGCAGCGGTACAGTCCAAGAAGACTGGCTGGAGACAAAAGAGCACTCTCTCACTCCCTGCCTGTCGACTCTCAGCTAACTGGATTGGCAAAAGTGTGTCTGTGACCTTGGAGGAAGCACCTGATGACTAATTCCCCTGCCATGCTGTTCACACATGAGTCAGCAACAGGACAGCCATCTTCCGAGTCCCCTGGGCTGCCAAGTGGAAACATGTGGGAGCACAGCTGGTGCCCAGACTCCGGATGGTCAGACAGACAGAAAGACTCATAAACACACGCACAGCAGGGCCCTGGTGTCCATCCACCTCCATCTCCCCCACACAGATGCCAGGATGTTCCTCTAAGGTGGAAACATGACTCACTATGCTAGCCATCCCTTTGTGAGAAACTTTGTACTCATTTGCTGAAATACACAGCTTGTGGAGAAGGACCTCTACCCTGCCCTCCAGTCGTCCTTTCAGTTCATTTGATTGGTTTTTTTTCTTTTTCTTTTTGAGATAATGTCTTACATAGCCAACATTGGTCTCGAAGTCCTATTCCTCTGGCCTCTACTACCCCAGTGCAGGAGGTGCACGTGTGTGCCACCATGTCCAGCTGTTTCCCATCGCCTTCAGCTGAGGAATTTGCCCAGGAATTATCTGATTTGGGTACCCACCCAGGGGCTCTCCTCCATCTATTCTTAACATCAGTCAGTTCTACATCACTGTAAGAAGCACAACTTTAAAAATGTTGCTCACCATTTGAGAGGTTGCCAGTCCATGGATCATTGTTTCTGGGCTTTTGGTGCAACTGGGCATCATCGTGGCAGGAAGTGGGGCAGAGCTAGTTGTCCAATAGAAACAGGAAGTAGTGAAACAGAGCAAAAGGATCCTTGAAATGTATACCCCCAGGAACCATTTTCTCCAACCAGGCCCCACTTTCTAATCCCTGTCATGTCCTAACAACACCATAAAATTCTGAATCCATCAGCGGTGCAGTGGTGACGTCAGAACCCTCATAATCCAGTCACCTCTCAGTGACTGGATCTACCAGCAAGGGCCAAGATTTTAACATGTAAGCTTTTGCAAGGTGCATCATATCCAAACCATTGTACTCTAGATGCTTCTGTTGCATTCTCGGTCTCTCACTAAATGATAAGCTTCTGGAGTCAGAGCCATAGCTTACTTATCTTTGATCCCTCGTTTCCAATTCAATGATTGGCACATTGCAGGAAGATGATGTAAGTGGATGAATGACATCTACACATACAAAGGACATTCTCACCATCACACCTAATCCCGTAGAAATGCCTATGCTGGCCCCTGCCTGGCAGCCTCTCTGTGTTCTGATCATCATCCATATGCTCGCATACAAATGCACCTCACACGTGCTCATAGTCAGCTGTTAGATATGTATGTACATGTGTATAATTACATATGCATGAATACTTTTTTTAAGTTAAATCAGTTCATTTGTTTAAATTCATTGAGTTTTGAGTCCTCTCTGTAGACTCTCAGACAAAGCCAGCTGGATAATTTTCTGGTTCTCACACACACACAAAAGAGAGGCTAATTTCTTATTCTTTACTCAGAAATTAAGCCTGAAGTCATGATTTTAGAACTCATGAGAAGAGCTGGCAGACAGAACAAGAATGACAGAAACTCTCTAAGATAATCACAGCCTTTGGTGATCACAGCTGATATGCAGTTACACCCAAGTAACTAATCAAAATGTGGAGAGGTTGCCATGGAGACCCACCCACATCTTCTCTGAAGGGAAGACATTTTGTCCCTTACCCATAGTCCTGTCCTGCCACAGGCTACCCTCCCCCACTAATGAAGAAATGTTTCTAATCATTCCTGCTCTAGACTGAGGTCTTGGTAAGGTCAGCTGAGGCTTTGAGGTCTACACTGAGTCTCAGTATCTGTCTCTGCTTTGGTCCACACAACTACAAGCTTGGACAGGCACAGTCCACCCAGCAGGCATGGGAACAGGGTCTCAGAATCTGCCTGTGATGCACATACTGAAAAGACTGGAACCCATGGGCCATGTGGGCCCCATGAAAATGAGACTAGGGCCATGCTTCCTGCTTTAAATAGAAACCAAGCCTCATTTCCTCAGTAGAACAGGGAAAGGTGGAACCTCAGTCCTAAGGAGCCCCCAAGCTGAGCCTCCTATGGCTCCACTGTGCATGACTTCAAGCACCTTATTTGTACTGTCTGAATCACAGGCCCCGTGGGGCCAGCCACAGGGTTGAACTCTGGAGCCACAGCACAGAAAGACTTCCTCCTGATTGTGTCCTCTGTCCTCACCCCAGCTCAGGTCACAGGAATCCCTAGCCAGGCCAGGCTGGTTCTGGTGAACAGGGATGCCGATGCACTGACTCATTGCTGGCAGCCTCGGCAGGAATTTTGGAATAGGCAGAAGCTCAGGTGACTTTTGTTGTTTCAGCTGGGACCATCTTTGCTCTTGGGGGAGAAGAGAGAAATGGGAAGGGCAAAGGCGGTGGGGATGGTCAAGCTAGAACCGGCTAATTTTGGCCTTGGGTAGGATAGCTTGCACGCAAGGGAATCGGTACAGAATGCTGCTGACCTAGGGACCTTGGGCCCTGATCTCCACCACAAGCTGACCACAGAGTGTGACAGGGGGACAAGAAACAATTGGCTCATCAGCACCAGAACACACCCTACCCTACCAGGCTTACCCTTGCCTCTAGTCCTTCTAAATCTTCAGGGACAGATGGCCCGACAGGAAGCCTGTGTGCTATGTCATCCCTTCACAATTTTTGCTTGGTTGTTTTGTTTGGTTGTTTGTTCTTGAGATAGGGTCTTGCTATGTAGCCTAGGGTAACCTTGAGCTCGTAGTGATCTTCCTGCCTCTACCACCTTCCTACTGCTTGGGATCACAGGAGTGTGCTGCAAAGCCTGACTGACACCCTTTCATACTCTCAAGTTTCAGTGTATGGTCCAGAGTATTTAACAGACACTGGATTGAGCCTGGTCTATCTCATAATCCTCATTTTTCTGCTCTGTGATTCTAGCCAAGTGGTGTAAGTTCTCAGAGCATTTCTTTTCCTTTCCTCTGAAACAAACCATAGAATTAGCAGCCATGAGTAATAATCAGCAAGTATTAGAGCAGTCTATATGTCTCTTTTCAAGACAGCATCTACTCCTTGAGTTGAAACCTGTGCAAGTTCATTGCTAAGTGTCTCCAGCATCACCCATGTTGCACTAGCTGATGTGTGTGCACACACGTGTGCATGTAGGTGTGTGTATGTATGTGTGTGTCCGTGCTAACAGCCACCCAGCGGTACTCAGTTCATAGTACCTACTACTACTATTTATAGTGCCTAAGTATGGGGAGGAGGAAGGGTGTTGAGACCCAGGATAGAGCATTGACAAAAGTAAGGAGAGTAGGAGCCCAGTGCTACTGACGCCTCATGAATACGGACGCATAGCTACCATGCTTTTCTACACGTTTCTGCATGCTTTCCGTTCCTTCTAAAACTTTATTATTATTGTGTGTGTGGTACACGTGGGAGTGATGGTGCACACACTAGACTGCACATGGGGAGCAGAGGACAACCTGCAGGAGTCAATTCTCCCCTTCGACTGTAGGTTTAGGGGATCGAACTCACTTCATCAGGTTGCGCAGTAAGTGCTTTTACCCACGGAGCCATCCGGTCATCCGGTCATCCCCGTGATCACCTGTTCTTACAGCACCGAACTCATTCACCGATCTGTGACTTTCCTACTAGTTCCAAGGTTTGACATGTGCTGATTCTTCTGCCTAGAACTTTCTTCCTTCTCTTGTGTTTAACCCTTAAAGGCTCAAGCGTGGCGTCCCACGTGACACTATATCCAGATTATGCCACAGGCACCTGGGTACCCCACTCCTCTCAAAGCCTTTTCGTTCACTACTGTGACGATGGCCTTCCACTTTGTAGGACGTTCCCCCCGAGCCCCCAATGGGGCACTTAGCTGAAAGATGACCTCAGTGGGTACAGTTGGCTGCAGACGCCACCACCCGCACACAGGCAGATGGACATGAGTGGCTGAGCTACAAAAAATTTGTGCAGCTTGTTTGTTCTGCTTACAAAACAGCAGTGTCATTGAAATCTGTCGGCCCACTGCTGCCCGCCACGCACAGCCGCGGTTCCAGACCTTCCTTTGGTCCCCCCAACAGCAAATCCACCCCACCCCCATCTCATCTGTCTCCAACACCCACAGCCTCCTTAGCACCATGTTCTGTGTTCTGAGGCCACTCACTCCAGGACAGGACCAGCCCCAACCCCAGAAGCTCACATGGAGTCATGGATCTGAGTGGAGGCGATTATTCCCTCCAGGTCCTTCCCGACTAAGGCAGGACAAGCCCACTGTGGTCTTTGGAGCTGTGATGAGCGTGGGATTCCTAACCTTTTCCCCCGCTAGGAACCCCTCAGAGCAACTTCTACAGGAAACTCAGACATATTTTTGCAGGACTCTAGATATAAAAGTATATAATAGAGAACGAATATTCAAATCAAATGTTTAGTAATAGCAGATCAATAAGAAGTTTATTTGAAAACAATTCCTTGGTATGCATATAATTTTTTACTTGTTAAAGATGAAAACAACTTTTCATGTTAATGAAATGGGTACACTTAATTCATTTTAAAGTCCAGCATAAAATTAAAATTAAATCATAGCTGGTTATTTGATAATGCATGATATAAGCCATCTTCAACTATTTTCAGGGTTGATCTATTTTAATTTTAAAATTATCAATGCTGAGAACATCACTTCATATAAATATGTCATACAAAATTGAAGTAGTGAGTCTAGGGTTGTTTCAGAAATTGTTGGAAATTCTATCCTGCTCCCAAGCCCAAATGGGTTGAACAATCATTTATAAAGCTCAAGTCAATAACTCAAAGGACAGCTAAAAAAAAAAAATCAAACATTCCAACATAACACAACCCAAAGATGTACAAATTTAGTATTATATCCTGAGAAATGACAGTATAAAAATGTTTAAAGTTCTCATTTTCCATAATTAAACCAGATTTTTCTATAAGAGCAGAGACACTGTGATTTGGAACAGACACCAGTCTCAAACTGGAGCTGGGGCAGCTCAGGCAGCCTTGGTTGGTGTTGCATGCTGGGATTGCACATGCAGTGCAAAGCAAGCATGGTGCATGTTCAGAACCAAGGCTGCGGGGAAGCCCCATGATGCAAGACAGAAGAATACTGCCAGGATCACTTCACACCTATCATGTGCTTGACCTTGAATTAATTTTTTATTATTGTACACTCAGAAGCCTTCTACTGTTGCTGTTTTTCTCAACCTCTACTTGGGTTACATGACCCCACATGGGGTTCCAACCCATAGTTTAATATGTTGTGCTCTAGAAAAGTCCCTATGACACAGAGCACTGTTGAAGTGGTCTCAAAGGCCTTGCTGGGTGTCTGGAAAGAGGGATCTGACTCTTCTGAAGTGATGGCGGCTGCTCTTAGAGAAGTCTGTTGTGCTGTTCTTTCTATAGTCAGTGCCTTTGAAGGCCCCAAGTTGTCCCTCAGTGCATGCAGAAGAGCACATGAAGGCGGCGGCTGCTGCTGTGGGAAGGAGATTGCTGTGGATCATGGCAAAGGACCGTCCAGCTTTATAGAAGTCCAGTCGTTAGAGACTCAGGGCTCCACACCCTCCTCAGTCAGACTGTAACCCAGCCCAGCTCCCCTGTCCCTCCAGATACCTGTTATTGACACTGTCACCATTTCCTCTCATAATCTGTTTAGCAGAGAAACCGTTTCGACTTGGCCAACTGCAACTATCAAAAGAAATATTTTCACTTGTCCTTTTGTGACATTTCCTAAACCTACAGCCTCAAGTGTTCTGTTTGCAGGAAGTGTAATTATGGAACATTCCCACTGAATAAGAAAGTTTATTTATCTTTCGTCACGAATGGGAACAACCAGTTCAAATCACTTGCGGGCACGACCCATGTCCCCCCACAGCCCTAGACTTTCAGACTTCTTGGGCTAGTTACCTCCAAAAATCTAGGCAATTTTCCTCCTCTCCATTTTAAAATTCCAGGCATACAGCCCAATAACTAACCCCACCCCCACCCCACACAATAATGGAAGTTAATGGTGGAATGATAACTTGATTTGCCAAGCTCCTTTATATAATCTATAATTTGGGGTCTCTTGAGTTCTGATCTGGAATTAAGGTCGCTTGCCCCCTCTAGAGTGAGAGACCTCAAGCATGGGTCTCAGAAAGGTGAGCATGAAGAAGTAGCTGAAGAGATGGCCAATGGATACATAGTTCCAGGAGCCAAATTCAGAAAGGGTTTTCCCAAGAAGCAGTGGGCAACAGTGCCAAGTAGTACTGCGGAGAACTTAAAGGGCAGGAAGCTAAGAACTGACCCCTGGACTCAGCAAGGTGGAGCTGCTCCGTGACCTCAGCAAGAAGTGGGCTGAGCACTTGAGTAGGTTGGATTCTACAGAGACAAAGAAGAAAATAGATGGAGTCAGTGGTCACATTTGGCTCTTTGAAGAGATTGGCTATAAAAGGCAATAGGAAGCAGGGTATGGCCTACGAGGGCAAGACTTTTTTTACTAACAGTTTTATAGTGTGTTTGTACACTGATGGGGATGATCCAACAGAGCGGTAGAAATGGAAGGTAAAGAGCAGAAGAGAGAATTAGAGACTAAATCCCATGGGTTCAGTGCACACAGAGGTGGCTCTGACTAGGAACAGAAAGGACCCCCATGGTTTCTGCAGGGGTGACAACGGGCCCGGCCTGGAATGGCGCAGAGGGTTTGCAGACCTGCTGAGGAGATTCACAGTGTCTTGAGAACGTGTGATTCTTCTGTATACATTCAAGGGAAGCCCTTGAGGAAGTACTCCACTCAACTTCTCCTGACTGATTCTGTTCCTTTAAACTTCACTTTTCTAAGAGAAAGTAAACATCTAAAAACCTCAATTGAAGGAACGCAAAAATACCTACTCTGTAGAGTTTTTATGAAGATTAAATGGGCAAAGGCTGATAAGAAAGTAGCACACAGCCACGTTCACCATAAGACTAATTGATGCGGCTGTGCAAATTTGAGGACCTGAATTCGAATCCTCAACATCCGTGTAAAAAGCCAGGTGAAGCTATTCTTGTTTTTAAGCTCAACCTTGGGGATGGGGAGGCAGAGACAGGTGGCTGTAGCCAGCCAAGCTAAAACAGAGAGAGCTTTCAATTGTCTCAGGCCAGTAAGGTTGATCGCAATAGAAGAAGACACCCAAAACCCTCCACTGGCCTTGCATGCTGTGTCACACATTTTCCCACCACAGACAAACCATGCACCACTGCACACAGCAACAAAGGTGTCAAAAATAAATGCCAGCTGCCTTTCTGTTTCATTGCAGCTTGCAGCTCTTCTAAGATTTCTCATTGTTTTTACCCTGACCCCACCCAGAGTCGTTGCTGAACACTGACGTTCCCTGCCAAGTTCTCATCTATCAGCCTCCACTTTACCACCCACCCACAGTTCTCTTTCATCAAGCCAAGAGTGTCTCTCCTGCTCCCTCTAGGTCCCCAGGAAAAGCTGCAGGCTTCAGATCCCAATGAGACTTCCTGACTTTACTTCTAGACCACTGAATAGACAAAGCCACCCCTTCTGGTCGGTTTCCTCCTCTGTACAATTATAGGAGGTCAGAATCACCAGCCTCCTTCCAGCACTGAATTCTAACCTCAGAAGATGTTTGATAGCCCAAAAGAAAAAAGCCATAGGAGACTATCCCAGGGAATATCTACCATGAAATATCTCTGGCGCCATCTGGTGGTGTGTAGCTTGCAAATGCCCTCCCTGAAAGCAGAAAGTGTTCTAAGGAGCAGAAAACTCTGATTCCAAATGACAGAGAACTGATGCCTCAGTGGGAGAAACCATCACGCTCAATGTGTGTTAGCACTGAATGGGCACACATAAAATCCAGGAGGCTTTAGAAATACATATCTGATGTTAGTTACTTACTGATAGCATTTCCTGTGTTGCTATGCAATCTTCAAAAAAAATTTAATAGAAATTTTTGCATGAGGTCTGTGCAGCTGTATGCTCTCATGCATGCAAGTGTGTAGGCAGGAGGGTAACACTGTGTCTATTTCTCTATCACGCTCCACCTTATTCTTTGATTCCCAGTGTCATACATAATATGGTGTTTACTATTTCAGCTAGAGTAGTTGGCCAGTGAGCCTCAGGATCCTCCTGACTCCATGCTGTGGTGACAGACACACAGCACCATTCCCAGCTTGCACATGGATGCTGAACAGCAAGCACTTTACAGACTTTAATCTCCCCATCTCCATAGTGGTCCTTTTTAATGGTTGAAAAATCTTCCCCCGAGTGTACCTCCTATCTAATTTACTCAATCATTTTTTCTTTTGTTAGATGTTTAGGTCGTTTCCAATCACTGCATATACATAACACTGTGTTATGAATAACACTGTCCTAAATACTCTGGTGCACATATTTCAGTTTCCCATACATTGTCCTCCAAAAGTAGAAGTATAATGTCAAAGGAAAAAACACTTTATGCCCTGGATTTACATGGGGAACCCATTTTCTAAAAGAAAAAGAGAAAAGTAGGAGCTTTTTAAATTGAAAAGAATGTTGGACCTCCCACTTTCTGTTGCCCCGTCGCCAGACACAGATAATATTGCTTTTGTTTTCTAACTGGTGAAAATGGAACATGTCATAAACATTCCCACTTTAATTTTCTTTCCTGTGACCAAATTATGGAGGCTTAACACTGACAGTGTGAGCCCCAGTGTCAGTCAGGATCTGCACTGGAGGCTTGGACAGAGAACCCACCATATGAAAAGTGTTAATTATGTGTTAGAGAGCTGAAAAGCAGGAAAGAAGCAATAAGACTCTGCTACTACCCTGAGGCTGAGAAACAAAGGAGAAAGGGGGCAGCTGCCTAGCGCAGACAGGCGTGTGAGAGGTTAGTGCTCTGACGGATAAACCTCGGAAGGGGTTCAGCTGCCGCCTACCACTGTGGAAAAGAAGAATCCAGTCTGTGGGTCGTCTGACTTAGCAAAAACAAAAATGGATGCTTTTAAACTCCAATACCAAATAAAAAATACTTTTTTAAACTATACTAATGTCTCATAGTATAAACCCTTACAAAATTGTTTTTATCTAAATTCAAATGTTATTAAAAAATCCTCCATTTTAACCTGTGGTTCTAATAAGACTGAGGCGATGCTGGCAGGGTGTTCTTTCCTCTCCATGCAGCCTTCCAGCTGCTCTCTAGTGCCTCTTTTCGGCAGATCCCAGCACAGAGCCAGTTGACGGTTTGTACTTCCATCAGTGTGCACTCAGAAAGTAACTCGTTAATTGACACAGACCACCCTCTTGACTACTGAGCATCGGAACAGGTAATTGCACAGCTTTGTGCGTGCAGGCGACAAAAGCAACTCTAACAGAACAGAGCTATCTCCAACAAATGCAGACAGTCTCACTTTCTCCCAATAGAAGAAGAGACAAGTCTCGACAGTTATTTAGTTGTTACTGTGAGAGAGTCACACTAGCCATTGCTAGGGAGACAACTTGCTCTTAAAAACCAGCCACGGTAGAAAACCCTGTTACTCCGAGATTGAAGTTGAGAACCAACTTCCAAAACATTTATAAAGTGATCAAGGGGAAAAGGAATTATCCAACACATTCCATTATCTATTGTCATGTAACCAAGAAAGGAGTACACATGATTGGTTGCTGGTTTCTTTAGCTGGTCATAATGTCACTGGCGCTCATAAATTTCCCCCTCAACCATTCCATGTTTTCTTGTTCTCAGACAGGACTTTATCTGGCCAGGGCTCCTCATCCACTAAGGTGGCCTAACCCTGCATCTCTAAAGGCCCTAGAGCTCCAATAGTTCTACTGATCTTTAGTTCTCATGTTCATTAATGTTTACTAACCAGCATGGAAATATCAAGAGAGCTCTCCCAGGGAATGCCCCTGCTCCAGCTATGTTCCTTCCTGATATTTATCTTCCTCTTAGTTATCAGTATCACTCCCCACAGTCAGAGAAATGAGTCTTCTTTACTTACTGGTTTAGTGCAGAGAGAGTCCCAGATGCTGGTCTCAAGCCCTGATTCAATAGAAACCTGTTGCGATTCCTAATGGAAGTTTTTCTTTCTTGGGAGTTAAGACTTCTTATCCGGCAGGGCACAAACTTGAAGTCGCAGGAAGCATAATTTCCGTAAGGGAGTTATCTATTAGAATTGTGACAGGCCAGTGTGTTCTGGCTGGGAGAGAAGGAGCACAGTGTATTGCATATTGTTACTATGTACAATCTTGTGATGTGGTGGGAAATAGGGCAGCTCACGATACACAGTCCCTTGATGTCTCGTGGTCCCATCAACTCTTATATTTAAATGTCTTTATCCCCTAAATGAATAATTCTCTGTGTGCCATGCTCTGCATGACTTGGTCCTCAAAACCTAACTGGGATGGCAACAGGAATGAAGAAATGACAGACACTGAAGGAAGGACAGACACACATATAGAGAAGCAAGAACTGTGTGGACCGTGCTCACTCTGATGGGGGTCACCGAACTACACAGTGAACAGGACTCTGACTGCTCGTTATGTACAGAACCGAAGGAGGCGTTAGCTAGTCTCTGTAGGAGGACTCTGTGGGGAGGAATCTCAGGCTGCAGACATGAAGGAAGCTGAAGTAGAAGCTTTGTGTACACTCTGCCAAAATTCTCATATGGGCCAGAGGAAGGCTTTGCCCATTCCCATGGATCGGAGGCACTGGGTTTCTTGACATGGCTGTGCCCATGTCAGCAATACACATTCACTCCTAACTTCATCCATTCCCCTTCATATGGGAATCACACTTCTTTTTTGGCATCTATTAATTATGTGTATCCTGTTACTCCGTTGTTAATAATAGCAGTGGCAGTTGCCTAGTTTGCTGGCTGTCTCTCCCAGGGACATGTAACAATTCCAGGGACTGTTTCTCAAACATTTATTTACAGTAGAAGGGAGAAGATGGAATCAGCTTGCCCTGAACCCCTCCTGCCTGTAGCTGTGATTTCTTTAATAATTAAGAAAGTTTGCTTCTTCTCCCACAGGTTCTAAATGTTGGGGACTCTGCCGAGACTCTTTACTTGGGGATTGAGGGCTAAAGGCCACAGGTTGATACAGTCCACTCTGTTGCAGGCACAGCCTCTGTAGCTGTGGCAGGGATCCTGGCTGCTCTGAGAATCACCAAGAACAGGCTCTCCAATCATATGTTTGTTTTCCAGGGTGCAGGTGAGGTAAGGACCAGTGGGGGTCTCGATGGTGGTTGCTGGGAGCAGAGTAAGGATGGGCGGAGCAGTCCATGGGCAGTCTGAGATTCCCACAAGAGGATGCAGCATGAGTGTGTTCTGATTGCTGCAGCTTTTTGAGTCTCAGTGTTTGAGTTTCTCAAAGTAAGGATTTAACTGGGGCTCCTGGGAGTCGTGGGGCTGGGGAAAAGAAGAAGGGCTGTTTTGGGTAAAATATCTGGTATGTATTAGGTAATTGTGTGCTCGAATCCAAACGTTCTCCTTATGTTACCTTCCCCAGGCAG
Organism: Cricetomys ansorgei; assembly: GCA_026225945.1. Classification (NCBI taxonomy): domain Eukaryota; kingdom Metazoa; phylum Chordata; class Mammalia; order Rodentia; family Nesomyidae; genus Cricetomys; species Cricetomys ansorgei. The sequence goes on from JAMJFZ010003602.1 coordinate 2,591,854, forward strand.
CCATGGGCATTGCACACCTCCTTGTCATGGCCCTGGAAAAGGAAGGCATACCCAAGGCAGAGGCCATAAGGAAGATCTGGATGGTGGACTCCAAGGGGCTGATTGTTAAGGTACTGTTAGGATCTGAAAAACTAGAGGTTTCCTGATACCTAGAGTGCCAAGAATTAAAACAAAAGACTTTCTAGACAGTGATTCTCAACCGTCCTAAGGCTGCTAACCGAGACCCACAGGTTGAGAACTGTCGGCTTATATGCACAGGCCCTGTTAGAACCTTTTGTTTCTTTTTGGTATGCTGAGGATTGAACCTAGGACTTTGTGAATACTGGTGAGCTACGTCCCAGCCTTTTTTTTTTTTTTTTTTTTGAGATAGGATCTCTCTGAGCTGCCCACACTTGACCTTCTACCCTCCTGCTTCAGCGTCCAGTGTAGCTAGGGTACAGACCTGGGTCACCAAGCCTGGGGGGACCTTCTCAGAAACAGTTGAGAAATCTCACACCGGAGATGCACTGGCACCCTTCGGGGGAATTTTTTCTTCAAAATAACTGCTCAGCGGTTAAGAGCGCTGGCTGCCCTTACATGCAGACAAAACTTCTATGCAGGTTAAAATAAAAATCCCTGCCGGTCCTTACACCAGTTGTGAAGCATGGAGCTTGCATTCTCTTTACAGAGTGAGGGACTCGACACCCATTATACTTTTCTTCTTCAGATACAGGGTCCTTGTGTAGCCCTGCCTGTTCAGGAGCTTGCTAAGTGGCCTATGAGTCAGCTTGCCAGTGAGCCCTCTGCTTCTGTATGCTGCCATTGTGAGCAGCTGTCATTTCTGCCCAGCTCGTCCCTGGGTTCTGGAGTGTGAACTCTTGTCTCTCACGCTTGTATAGTAAGCACTTCACCCAGGAGCCTAGCTAGACTTTTTTAGCATAATGCAGTTGACTTTGCGTTACCCAGGTGTTGCTAACCGTGAGCGTAAAGTAGACCAAGTTTGGAAGGTTCAGAAGTAAACTCCTTCAGGGATACAGACCTAGCACCTAGGTGGCAACGCAGCTCTCACACAGAAGACCACACCCTTAGCCAATTAATCCCAGCAGCCTTCCTGCTGAGGCTAGCTCCCGACCAGTGGTGTCACCTGCAGGACCCTCCTTCAGGAAGAGGCAGGCAAGGGCGTTTTCTCCGCAGACTCCCTGGATAACATGTTACTTGCCCTCTAATGTTCTAAGAAACACTGGGAAATTATTAGCAGGAGTTTATTGTTTGACTTCATTCTGTGCAATGCCTGTTTCAAGTGGAAATGCTAGAGCTTCAAGCCTGGTGGGTGGGGGGTGGGGGGCGGGGAACCGACTGCACAGTTCACACCTGTGGCTCTTCCCTGAAGAGCACCTCAAGCCAGGCAGAAGAGACTCTGCACTCAGCCATCAACAGGTGCTGAGCACCTCTGCCTTGTTCTGTTCCTGCTCTGCCTTTGAGATCCCTGGGCAGCATGGTGCCAGGTCAGGCCCCTGCTGAGAGGGCATCAGCAGAGGGAGCTTGGGAAGTCCCTAAAGTACTGGGAGGGAGCAAGAAATCAGGCTGTGTGCTGTGTGCAGGTGAGGCTGCAGCTCTCCAGGTTCCCATGTCCGTTTGGTTTTCTAACAGAAGGCAGATTTTAAAAACGGTTAAGAAGTTAGAGACTGTAAGCATAGGCACAAGAACTTCGATGTGAGCAGCCGTGACTGCACTACCCAGTCACTCATAAAACCAGCCCTTAATAAATACCTTTCCTACTTCACTATCCTGTCTGCAGCCAACTAGAATGGGCTATCTGGGACACCACCATCCCTTTATTCTTTCAGTCAACAGGCAGCCATTGAGGACCTACCCTGATCTGGTAGGTTAAAACCCGTAACTGTGGAGAGCCCCAAGTCTCTGGCCCTTGATCTTGCCTAGTGGAAGCAAGCAACGGGGAGCATCAGCCACAAGTTCAAGGGAGCAGAATGAACCTGGGAAAGAACAGGAAGGTGTGTGGGCAACTGTAGAGAGGGGGCCCTGGGGCTCAGCAGGAGGAGCAGGAGGCAGCTGTAGGGGTGCTGGTGGGCAGGAGTGTGGGAGGAAAGCTTGCAGCGCAGTGAGAAGAGGGAGCCATGGGACAGGAAGGTCTTTGAAGGTGTTCTCTGAACTCTGCTGCCCCATGAGTCTCAGTGTTTGAGTTTCTCAAAGTAAGGATTTAACTGGGACTCCTGGGAGTTGTGGGGCTGGGAAAAAGAAGAAGCGCTCTTTTTGGTAAAATATCTGGTTCTTGTGGCCAAGGGATCCAGTGAGGCTAAGGAATTTCCTAGAAGTCTTTCTATCCTGGCCCAGAAAGCCATGACACTCAACAGCTAAAAAAAAAAAAAAAAAAGATAAAAGTAAAATAAAAGATTATTTATTGATTCTTCTGTCTGGTGGAGGAGCTGGCTCAGAGGTTAAGAACCTGTTTGCTCTTTCAAGGGACCTTGATTTGATTTGATTTGATTTGATTTCCAGCACACATATGGTAGCTAGCAACTGTTTATAACTTACATAGGATCCAGTACCCTCTTGTAGACCCCATGGACACTGCATGCAGATGGAGCACAAACACGGCAAGCAAGCGCCCATACAATTAAAATAAAAATATTGTTTTAAAAAGAAAGGAAGGAAAGAAGGAAGGAAGGAAGGAAGGAAGGAAGGAAGGAAGGAAGGAAGGAAGGAAGAGAAAGAAACATGTACATATTGCCTTAGGTTCTACTGGGAAATCCGATGAAAAGTCTGGGCCTCACTCTTCTGAAGGCTCAGACCAAAACATGAAGCTCAATCAGAATCATTACCAGAATCCCAAAGCCCTGTTCAATAGGCCCTCAACACCACAGCTGCTCCATCTTCTTTCTTTTCTTATAGGGTAGGAGCCACCTGAACCATGAGAAGGAGATATTTGCCCAAGACCATCCTGAAGTCAACTCCCTGGAAGAGGTAGTAAGGCTGGTGAAGCCTACAGCAATTATAGGTAAGAAGAATGGGTCCTACTACCCAGTCCAGATAACGCTCTTGACTTGCAGACGGAGAGTCTGAGACTCAGTGAAGACCCATAAATAACTTTGAAAACACAGCTGTTTCCTCTGTTACACATCTGTTTCAACACCATAAACTTTTATAGAGTGGCTTCTGTATAGGAACCATAGAAATGAGAAGCCAGAGTTGAGACTTGTTGACACAGAATGATATAATACAGTAGCACAGTGTTGCTCCCCAGCATGGAGATGAGCACTCCATCCACGCCAAGATGGGGGCCCTCACACCTGTCTCTCTACTAGACAAACACTCTGCTCTCAACAACAACGTTCAGGAATGCCTGCAATTAAACCTTAAAGATCAGAGACCTGAGATGGACCAGTAGTTTCCCTGGCATGAACAAGAAGTCTTAGCTGGCTCAAACAACAGGGTTCTTTTCCCTTCTGCTCCCTTAGCTTCTATAGCAGATTCTATCCCCAAGATTCCCAAGTCTGTCGTGGCTTATCTAGTTCCTTCACCAGTGCCACAAGAAAAGAAATAGGGTGTGCATACAGAGTAGGCTTTCCCTACTACCACCCTTTTCCCTGTAGGTGTTGCTGCCATCGCAGGAGCCTTCACGGAGCAGATTCTGAGGGACATGGTCTCCTTCCATGAGCGCCCTATCATCTTTGCCCTGAGCAACCCCACCAGCAAGGCTGAGTGCACAGCTGAGAAGTGCTACCAGGTCACCGAGGTCAGCGGGGAGTCCTTCCTCCCACCAACTAAGAAAAAGCAGTTAACAGTTATTACCAGCAACTCTATAAGGATGACAAAGAATGGCCATCATTGTGAGCAAGCTGAGATTTAGAAAGAGGAATCAACTTTTGCAAGATCTTCAAGCTAATAAGTAGAGCTGACCCTCAAATCTAGATATAACGCCAAAACCAAAGCTCTTCCCATGATACTGCACTATTCAAGGTTCCCCCAAACAACAGAGCTTTGTCCAGAACCCATGTATCTATATTCTCTAGGCAATTGTCCTGGGTTGGCCCTCCTGGATGTTGGGGGAAGAGGCACCTTGGCCACCACAGTCAGTAACTTGAAGGGAGGTGGGGCTTAGCTTTCTGGTCAAATAAATGAATTGTTCTTAGTACTTACCAAGTACTTACAAGTACTTGGTACTTAGTACTTACCAAGTACTTACCAAGCTCTCACTACAATTCTGGATACTTAAGGGAGAGCAAAGATGGGCCCAGCATTTAATAGATAAGAATAGATTACCATGACTTCCCTAAACCTGTCTCCAAGCTTCAGCTCTGTTTTTCTTCCTACCTCCAGGGCAGAGCAATTTTTGCCAGTGGAAGTCCTTTTAAGAGTGTGACTCTGGAAGATGGCAGAACATTTATTCCTGGTCAGGGGAACAATGCTTATGTGTTTCCTGGGGTAGCACTGGGCGTCATTGCTGGTGGGATCCGACACATCCCAGATGAAATCTTCCTCCTGACAGCAGAGGTACCACTGTCTTTTCTTCCTAAGATGTTTCTAATAAGGTTGGTGGATCAACAGCAGGTCTTTAAGCCCAATGACCCTTGGGTTCAGCCTCTCTTGTCTCCCCTATCCACTCAATCCTATCCCAGGCATCAGACCAGAAATGAGGCTAGAAACGAAAGCTCATGGAACCGTGAACAGAGAAATGATTTTGCTTAGATGGCCACCTAGAATGATACCAAGCATGTGGGAGGGAGCCAGGATTCAGGAAAGGGCCCAGAGACTCTTGTCTAACAGGCTGTGACCAACCAGAGGACAGAGTCTTTGTTTGCAGGTCATAAGTTTATTCACCTTGATCTTCGAGATTTCCTCTTAGAATTCAAGAAGCCTTATGCTGTTTTAAATTTTTAAGTCTTGTGTAAACATAAGCATTAAGCTTCCTTGGGGCTATGTGTGGTACAGGTTGCAGTATCTGGGCAAGCTTTGGGATTATGGGATGGATTTGTTCTGTAAAAGAAGAAATCTAGTCTCTCCCCCTTCCCCCTCTCTCTCTAGCAAATTGCCCAAGAAGTCTCTGAGCAGCATCTTCTCCAGGGAAGACTGTACCCACCACTCAGCACCATCCGAGATGTATCTCTGAGAATTGCAGTCAAAGTAAGGGGCATCCTACTCATACCCCTCTAATGTGGGTAGTAAGGCTTTGCCTATTCCGATGACTTCATGGGGGCTAAGGGGATGGCAGCCATGGAAACATTCTGAGCTCCTTTAGAGACCCTGAATGCAATGAAAAGACTGGGTGACACACTCTTGCCTGCTCAGCAGCCTGAGTCCCACCCACAACACCCACTCAGGCCAATTCTAGGAAAGCTCCCACATTTCCCCCCACAAACATCAAGAAGGAAGGTCGTCAGGGGTCATGGCCTTGTGAACCAGAATGTGGGTGGAATTTTTTTTTAATGAATCATAATCATTCATTCATGAGAAAGGTCAGCTTGCACAGCATCATGGAAGGACACAGACTTTGGGGTCCCCACCCCGGCAATCAGCAGAGGAGTAATTGTGGCCCAGTAACTTCACTTGCTTCAAACTTAGTTCCTTTTCTGAAGAAGCCAGTAGTTCCCCCCTCTCTCTCCAAGAGCTCTGGAGATTAAAAGTTCCTGCTGGCCAAAGTAGATACTTATTTTTCCCCTTTCTCTCTTCAAGGAGTGATGAGGTGATCAGGTTCACAGAATATTCCAGACTATGAGATTACATGAAGATTTTCAAAGACACACAATACGATAAAGACCAATTTCAAATTACTATTATCCAAACTGGATAATGAGTACATGGTATCCTTTCCATTATAGTTTTTTTTCTGTAAGAATAACAATTTCAGAAGGTGCACTGCACATCAATACAAAGTCTCCATGAATTTTCCAGGGTAGGTACCCTTAAGAAGCAACTATGACGTCCAACAATCCAGGTCCCAGTCCAGCTTACCGAATCCGCTTCCCTCGTTGGAGGCTATTTGTTTACAGGATGATCATCTGGTTCAACCAGTTCAGTCTACATGGGAATGGGTTAGGCCCTAACCCATTCTAACTGTGGGTTACGACCCCTTTTGCGTCAAACGACCCTTTCACAGGGATAAGCTAAGACTATCTGTATATCAGACATTTACATTACGATTCATAACAGTAGCAAAATTACAGTTATAAAGTAGCAACAAAATAATTTTATGGTTGGGGGGTCACCACAACATGAGGAACTGTATTAAAGGGTTACAGCATTAGGAAGTGAGAACCATTATTTTAGGGGAAATTGTCATTAATTATATTCACATCACTCCAGAAGAAGGTCACCATTACTCTGCTTACTAATCAGTAACCTGAAGTGCTCATCAAGTCTATCATGGCTGGAAACCCAGGGAATTAGAAACAGGCATAATTTAGACTGGGCTTCTTTGACTCTGACTAAGGTACTGGGAATGAAACCTTCGTCTCCAGTGCTCTAGGAGAGGGGGACTACTAGCCTCTTAGGAAAAGAAGCAAATATTGTCTAGAAAGAGGTTTTACTCCCATTCCAGTGGTGAAATAGGTGACAGCTAACGAGGAAAGTGTCTGGTTCTCCTGGGGATATTCCTTTGCCCCTGGATGCCAAGTAAAAGGCTTTTAAGGATGATTTTCCCATAGATCTAGTTCCTCACCTAAATGTGTTTTTCCCAGGTCCTCGACTATGCGTACAAACACAACCTGGCCTCCTATTATCCAGAGCCAAAGGACAAGGAGGCATTTATAAGATCTCTGATCTACACTCCAGACTATGACTCCTTCACACTAGACACCTACAGTTGGCCTAAGGAAGCTATGAATGTTCAGAAGGTCTGATGCAGTCTCCACAGCTTATTTGGGCTGAATGAAGAAATACAATATAAATGGGTTCCAAAATGGCCAGCATTGTCACCGTGGTTATTTTTGTTTGTCATTTGTTTTTCATTATGTGCTTTAGGGAGATGCTAAGGCATACAGTGAATGACAACTTTGTTCCTGTAGGCCCTGGAAGCTCATTTTCTTATAACCCTTTTCTGAATCCCTTTCCAAATGTTGCTTTTACTATTGATTGCCAACTATCAACCAAGCCTCATGGGAAATTCTGCCTAGAATCCTGCCTTTGTAGAACTTGAAGTCTAGATTAGACCCAAGTCCCTTTTCATAAGAGAGAAAGTGTTATGTCCATTTAAAAAAAAATGTTCCTATAGAAGTCAGGGTGCTTAAAGAAGAAAGGGCACTTCCTATGAAGACACAAAAGAACAGTCAGGGAGAGCTGTGTCTGTACTTTGCCCCAAGGGTAAAGATGGGTTAACAAAGTCACAGGCACTCAAGACATGTAAGCAAAGCCACTTGCTGGAAAATGCAGCACATCTATCAGGGAGTTAATTCCTTTCAGAAGAATATATTTACTTTCAAGACTCAGTGTGAGGGCTGCATGGCTAGAGGCTCATCAAGAAGCTGCCCTTTGCGTTGTTGGGTACTGTACATTCTTTTATGTTATTAGTAAAGGGGAAATAGAGACATAGGAGTGGGAAGGATCAGCATGCCAGAGAATGAGGCAAAAGAAAAGCGATGAGGTGGACACCATCATGGGGAGGTGTTCGTGTCTACAGAAGACTTGATTTAACATCCCAGACTCTGGAACATGCTCGCCTTTCTGTCCTCACACTGAAGGAATTGAGCAATACAAAGCAACTTTCTTGAAGAAGTGATGTCAGTCCCAGGCGTTTCTTAGGCCAGTTTTATGTTCAAATGCACACACTACAGGGCAGACAGTAAAGAAAGACTTGCAGCCCCTGCCGTGACCTGTTTGGGGTATCAGCTTCCAATATTCTTTGACTGTATAAACCATGCTTAGAGACCTGCCCTTGCTGCCCCCTCAGCAAGATTCCCACTGCATATAACAAGTAGATCCTATTTGACTGTCTCTGAGTACAAGCCTAGTGAACTATTAAACTCCATGAAGAGTATTTAGCAGAGCGTCAATCAATCACCTCTTGCTCAGGTCTTATTCTTTCAACATCAGCTTTCTTGGTGCTAGTACTCAGTGAATGATATCCCCAAAGCATAAACCTAACTGTAAAAACTAAAACTATACATTTCTATAGGGCTGGAGAGATTGCTCAGTGGTTAAGAACACTGGCTGATCTTCCAGAGGAGGTGGGTTCAATTCCCAGCACCCCCTGCTACAAGAAAGCTGTACCCACATGGCAGTTCATACCTGCCTGTAATTCTAGTTCCAGAGGACACAACACTCTCACGAAGACATACATGCAGGTAAAACACCAATGCACATAAAGTAAAAGTAAATAAGTCATTTAAAACTATACATTTCTAGAAGATAATAAAGCAGTATATCCCTGTGAAGACCCCCCCAGTAAATCTCTGAATACAATCTCACATTTAATGTCCATGTCCCGAGGAATCCTATTTGCAACAGATGGAGAAAACAGGCTAAACTTTCTGATTTTCTAATTAATTGCATCAGCACCACATGACCACCAACAGCCTAGCTGGAGTTCTCTTTTCCTTGGGAGAGACTGTCTGCATGAACCCAAACTAACCTTTTTTATTCCATGTCCACAATCAGTAAATACACCCAGAGAAGAAAACGTCTGCTTACATCAGAAAGGCTCTCTCCGTTGAATTCCTATACAACTTGCCCATAGTCCTCCCATAGTTCTTACATATCTTTAAATGCATGACTTTTGGAATCTCTTCACAGTTTCTTCATTCTCTACTGTAGTCCATGAAGAGAAGTAGAAGGCTCTGGGCATAGATTTTCCAAATCTTCCAAATGTATTCCTAATATCACTGAATTACAGTCAGAGAATGCGTTGATTACATTTTCAAATATTTCTAAATTTGATGGAGTTTTTTTTTTTTTTTTTTTTTTTTTGTCAAGTGTTGTGGTCAAATTAAAAAAAAAAAATATTTCACATCCTCTTTGAAACAACATGTATGCCAACAAGGTTGGGTGCAATACCTTTTGTTTGGGGAATTATTATTTTACTCAGCTTGGCATATTACTGATTTTTTTGTCTATTTATTTCTGAAAGATAAATCATAAAATTTGTTAGAGCTATGGGAAACTTCAATTCTTTTAGCCTTGACCGTCTTTACATTATATATATTGGCCCAATGTTATGAGGTGTATGACGTTCAGAATTGTTATAAGTTATGGTGAACTCAAAATTGTGAAACTGTGATTTTCTTAACAGTGCATGTGTTCTCTCATACCACTTTTAAGTCTCTCTTGAGTTTCCAGATGTTTAAGCTCCGACAGCACCTGGTGACGGCGAGCGCGCTCCAGTTATTTCTGCCACAGAACTCAAATCATTCTCCCCCTTAGTGAAAATATGGTTGTCTTAGCATTAAACATAGAATCATTTCATCAACTTCATAATAAAAATAATTATCAAGAACCCTAATTTTAAGTCACATACTTTAAAAACATAAAATATTAAGTGTCCAGTTGATTAGTAGGAACTCACTCCTGTTTGATTAGGAAAACACAGAGAAAAATTACATTTTTAACCAAAGTTAATTGCTAGTAAGAAACTTCTAATGTTTGGCCAAAAAATTAGGAGTTTCAGAAACTAGAAAAAATCAGAGAATAATCAAGCACTGTCTTAGCTACGAAAAGCACACATCCCTACCTTTTATATAATAATAGGGCCTGGGGAGATGCCTCTGTAAGTAATGTGCTAGTTATGCAAGTATAAAGGACCTGGTTTCAGTCCCCAGAGCCTATGTAAAAAAGCTGAAGGAGGTGGGGTGCACCTGAGGGTGGCGGGGAGCACCTGAGGCTGATGTGATGCACATGAGGTGGGGTACACCTGAGGGAGGTGGGGTGTACATGAGGTGGGGTACACCCGAGGGTGATGGGGTGCACGTGAGGGAGGTGGGGTGCACCTGAGGGATGCGGGGTGCACATGAGGGAGGTGGAGTGCACCTGAGGGAGGTGGGGTACACATGAGGTATGGTACACCCGAGGGAGGTGGGTTGCACCTGAGGGTGATGGGATGCACATGAGGTGGGGTACACCTGAGGGAGGTGGGGTGTACATGAGGTGGGGTACACCTGAGGGTGATGGGGTGCATCTGAGGGAGATGGGGTGCACCTGAGGGAGGTGGGGTGCACCTGAGGGAGGTGGAGTGCACCTGAGGGAGGTGGGGTACACATGAGGTATGGTACACCTGAGGGTGGTGGGGTGCACCTGAGGGTGATGGGGTGCATCTGAGGGAGGTGGGGTGCACCTGAGGGAGGTGGGGTGCACCTGAGGGAGGTGGAGTGCACCTGAGGGAGGTGGGGTACACATGAGGTATGGTACACCTGAGGGTGGTGGGGTGCACCTGAGGGTGATGGGGTGCACCTGAGGGAGGTGGGGTGCATTTGTAATCTCAGCACCGGGGAAGCAGAGACAGGCAGATCCCTAGGGTTCACTGACCAACCCACCTAGCTCCAGTTGGTCAATTGGAGAGCTCCAGTTGAAAGATCCTATTTCAAAACAATTCTTCTAAAGAAGAAAGCAATTGAGGAAGCCACTTCCCACTGACACATGCCAGGCTAACCTCTGCCATGCATACACACACGTGCATACACACACACGACACACACGCACATGGACACATTCACATACACACAAAATGTCTACTAAATTTTAAAATCCTATGTCCTGCACAGTATTTTACTTCATAGTCTTCTCTCATTCTTTCTTCAACCAGCCTCCTTTAATTTGTACACCAAACATAAACATCTATGGCATTTTTATCAAACATTATACAGAAGCACCGCCTTTATATACAGAATATATATACACATATATGTGTATACATATACAGAAGCACATTTCATACAGAAGCACTGCTTCTGTACAAAGTGGATCTTGCATGAACTTCTGCTGAAGCTGGTTTTTCAAAATAGAGGTTCCAAAATGGCATAAAATGAGATTGATAGAGATGCATTAATCACTGTGAAGCTTTAAAATCCCAAAGAGGCAGCTGGTGCACAAACGTGATTTGTACCAGTGTGTATTAGCGGAGGGGAATGCTGAAGAGCAGGTAAATAACTACATACTAGCAATGTTGGAAATATCTTAAGGAATAAACCACACATGGTCTGGAATGCTGTTTATATTTTTTGGAACTTTACTATTACTAAAAATAGACAAGTACTGTGATGTTTCCTGGTAGCCAATCTCACTAGATTTCTTACATATCTTGCATGTGATAGTAGGAAGCACAACAGAGACTGCCCTTGTATCAAGCTGGTAGCTTTTATATTCCCATGGAAGCATTATCAGACTCATTCATTGAGCTTGTCTTTGACTAATACACATACTAAAATAGGTCCTGACTCGAGCTCCACTTCCAAGGAAAAAGCATCAAGCAGCCATCGTTTACTGTACATGCGTTCCCACTGGAGTCTCTGAAATGCTGCTGCATTTTAGAACACTATTTCTCCAAGTACACTGGAGCTTGCTGTTGAAAGCTCCCTGCTGCTTTTGTTTTGTAAGTCATACCCATCTTCATTTTCAGTCCATTTTCAATTAATGCCAAGCCAACAAGCACTGGAGGTTTCCCAAGACCTGCAGCACAAGACACAGCAATCCAACAACCAGGCTCCTCCAGAAATTTCATGTTTACAAGACGTAACCAGCCATCCACGATCTGGCTGGATGGAATGAACCATTGTCAAAAGGCCAGTCTACAGCCAGACAGAGGTGGCACACATCTTTAATCCCAGCACTCAAGAGGCAGAGGCAGGCGGATCTCTATGAGTTCGAGGCCAGCCTGGTCTACAGAGTGAACTCCAGGACAGCCAGAGTTACAACAGAGAAACCCTGTCACAAAAAATAAAAAAATTAAAAAAAAATAAATAAATAAATAAATAAATAAATAAATAAATAAATAAATAAATAAATAAAAAACACCAGTCTAGAACCTAGACACCTTCTTTCCTGATAAGAACCATGTACTTGTACTATTGTGGTAATTCTATAGTTCTTAAGTTCTTCTAAATCGTTCAATGTTGCTCTGGTTGGGTTATGTATGGTAAGAAATCGCATGTACCTGTAAGTGAATGCCACAGCAGCTGGGTGCTTCATCAGAGTTATGTTAATCTGATTAAAACTAACGCTCCATATGGTTATTAAAAAGTGAAAAAATTTTAATACAGAAATGACTCTCAAGAAATTGAAGTTCAATACCCTCCACCAGGAGTTCCCAACTTTAAAGATAAAGTTAGGAATGACAGGAAAGCATCAATCTGCGAATACAGCAACAGGGGAAAGGCAAGGCAGGCATGGCGGCTTGCTCCTGCCACTTCGAGGGTGTCTTGGAACAGCGATGGCTCCCTGCAGTCCCTTCGTCTCATAAAGACCGTGCTGTGACTGGCAGTCATCTCCAGAGCCTTTAAGAAGCTCCATAAATGTGTGACAGACAGCGGATGGAAGGGAATGAGTTGACCCCTGAACATCTGCGCCCTAATCATACAGCCAGCTTGGTACTGGCGACTTACACAGTAGCGACAGCAATGCCACACACCATCTTCTCTCCTGGCCTAGAAGCTGGTCACAAGCTCTCCCTTTTAGAGCCCAAGAGACCTGAGCACTGCCTTGCCAGTCACAGTGGTGGATCCAGAGCAAATGGGCAAGTGTGTGAGGCCCTCTGAAGTCATCCCTTCTCAAGTGGGAAGTTCAGGGGCTGAAGAAAGAGAAGCTGAGGAGGGTATCAGGGACAAATCCTGTAGAGGATGTAGGGAAACATGGGGTACATGGAGATAGGGAGCAGGAGGGTAGCTGAAGGTTCTGAGCTTCACGTTTAAACTCTTGGAAACATTGTGTTTTTTCTAATTACCCAACCCCCATAAGGTCTTATGTAGCCCCCTGCTGGCCTTGAACTCACTATGTATCTTAGTTAGGGTTGCTATTGCTATGAAGAGACACCATGACCATGAAGAGACACAATTCTTATAAAGCAAAACATTTAATTGGTGCTGGCTTACAGTTCAGATGTTTAGTCCATTGTCAGAATGACAGAAAGCATGGCAGCACGCCCAACTCTCATGTTATAAAAGCAGGCTCTCAGCTGAGAGAGTCAGGCAGTGAGAGAATCAGTCAGAAAGACACAGAGGCAATTCAGAAGGCAAGTAAATTTGGGATGTGGGGCTTAGAGAAATCAACCCCAATTCACCAGGAAACTCTCCCTGATCGCTAGCTTACATAGTGCCAAAAGTTGCTATATGTGTACTGGGAGAGAAACGGCATCATGTTTCCTCCAGCCATGGATCCTGCATGCTAAATACCTGCTTGCCTGGCAAGTTGGGCCCACTGGTGTAATGATGGCAAAACTGTTGCTGGGGTAATCAATTGCAATTTGAGATCTGAGTCAGTGGGGGGGATTTATTGTTGTTAGACTAAATAATCATGCTATTTATGTGTATGCCCATGGATGTGTACTCTCAGAACTGACCCACGCGGTGCAGTGAGTAATGCAGAGACTAAATACATCAGAGAGCCAAGTATAAGTAACTGTGGGTGCTCAGCTGTGGGTGGGTCTCCTACATCAACCTCCAAGGCCAAGGGAATATTGCGGAAGAGGAGGTAGCAGACTGGAGGAGAACTGTGAAGTTACTTCATGACATGGCTGTGGCATGCTCACAGCAGCTGTGGTTGTCTGCCCTGAGTCAAAACTTCAGCGTGGATGAGGGAGGACCGCCTGAGGCTCCACTCCGGGAGGAGCACCTGGCAGTTGATGAATACTGAGGGAGAGGAGTCACTCTCCCTAGGGGATGAGGCCACCAGTAGGTTACCCATGCCCCAGTGGATAACCCCACAGCCGAGTACATATGGGCAGCATTAATAAAAACAAATGTTGGGCAGGGTGCACTTCGGGGAACTGGAGAAAGATAGCGGTAGATGGGCCTGATCAAAACAGGTTGTATAAATGCACGAGATTGTCAAAGAATAGAAACCTATTATAAAGGGTTAGACTTGGGGAGAGAATAAAACGTACCATCATAAATTATTCATAGTCATCACTGAGAAAAATCTTTATTATAATATATTCATTACAGATGGGAAAAACACGAAGTTTTCTAAAAGAACGTCACAGGACTGGATCAGTACCCCCCGCCCCACCTCAGTATCCAGCAACAAGTTGGATCCCATTCCCAGCCCCTATTAGCAATGGGCTCTCCTGCTAAGAATTATTCCCTTTGTGTCCCGCCTTTCTCTCACCCCAGCCCCCACCCCACCCCCCACTCTGCCTATTCCCTGAATTTGGCTCTGGTAGCAATGAAGATGTCTGGATAATTCAAGAAGGGGTTTGAAAATAGTCTTTTTTCCTCGGAGGTAAAAATTATACATACTCTTAATATTCAACCACTCCAAACAAGCGTTCCTCGGAAACAGGTTCGAACTTTTGAGTTCTACACGAGCAATCGCGACCCCTGCAGGAACTTATTCAGGGGCCACACGTTGCTCTCGCCCACATTGTTGGTGCGCCTCTGGCACTGCCTGCAGCGGCGATACTTCTCACACTGGTCCAAGAGGAATAGCTTGTCTGAAGCCCTGGAGAGAGAAAAGCAAAAGCTGATGTCCTCAGGTGTTCCCACCACCACCCAAGTCCCCAAGGGTGAAGCAGAGAGATAAAAAAGCAAAGTGATAGCTGATCTCTGCTTCAGGGCTCTTACACTCCCCTTTTGCCTCACCCTGGAACCTGCTGCTTACCCTTTACACTGGCACCTGTTTCCAAACTCGACTGTCTCCTCCTCTCCACCAAATCAAAGGCTGTGTTCTGGTACCATCCCCAAAATTTGACCCTACTGTCATGCCTAGCCACACGCACTACACATCGAATACATAAAGCCCAAGTTACCCCACCATCTAAGGTGGACCCAAAGCCTCAGTGTTTTGCCATATTTGCACTGTGGCATCTCATTCCCTGGGGCCCTTGTTTGAGAAGGGGAGGAAGCCATTAAGCTGCTTGTTAACAAGTAATACCCAACACATGCAAAGAACTTAAAGGTAGGCTTGCAAAGAAAAATCTCAGGAGACCAGATCTTCTGGAGAATTAACACAGGAGAGAAAATAGAGACAAAGAAGGGAGGGGGGAAAAAAAAGGAAAAAAACAAATAATCCAAGAAGCAGATATGAAGGACAGCAGTGACTGATTTTCCACTTGGAAAGTTCTTGGTTCTGCAAACCAGTCCTAAGTTTGCTCCTGTGACCCGTCATCAATTCTTCAAGGACAGAATTCTGTAAAAGTCACAGGACTGGGTCAGCGCGTGCGCATGCACACACACACACACACACACACACACACGCACGCACTCACACACACACACAGTATCTAGGAAAATTTTAGAAAGAAAAGAATAATCTTGGAAGGAAGAAGGAAGAAGACCCAGCTGGATTATGCTGGAAATGGAACAGAGTTGCATATGCTAACTGCACGCATACGAAGGTCGCTTTTGTTTTTGCTTGGTGTTCATTTTACATGAACTACTTCCTTCTCCCTAACCGCTGCCTGCTGAGTCACCGGCCACCACTGCCTGGCCATTTGCTAACTCGAGCTCAGGGTCATTTCCTCTGGCTCCTCTAGCCTTTATCATCATGTTGGCCGAGCATTCTTTCTGAATCCAAACAAAATCTTTCTGGCATTAGCCTCAGTGTTTCTCACTGTTCTTCCACAAGACTGAAAAGATAGTTTGAACTCTCCACCTGCCATGCCCCTTCCTCTCCCCTGCGTCAAGCAGCCCCACCTTTCCTATGGCACCTGATCATCGTGCTACCCTCCTACTGCCTCAGTTACAAATGAGCTCCACTCTTAGGAAAAAAAGATGAAAAGTGCCTTTCAAGAAACTCTCAAAGAAAACGAATTGCAGATGAAGAGCTATGATTCAAAACAAATAAATAAATGTTGGGGCTGGAGAGACGGTTCGGTGGTTAAGAACATTGGCTGCTCTTTCAGAGGACCCGGGTTTGATTCCCAGCACCCACATGGTTGTCAGTAATTTCATTTCCAGGAGATCCTATAACCTTCCTCTGACCTCCTTGGGCACCAGGCCCAAGTGGTACACAGATATATATCCAAGTTTTAAAAACCTCATACATAAAATAAAATAATTTTTTTTAATTAAAAAAGAAATATTGAGGTCAAAGAGATAGCACCACAGTTAAGAGTGCTTGCTGCTGTTCCAGAGGACCTGCGCTTGGTGATTTATGATTGCCTGTAACTCCAACTCCAGGGGCTCTTACACCCTCTTCTGGCCTCCTTGGGTACACACACACACACACCCCACATACAGATACACACACACACAAGAATAAAAAATAAAATCCAAAACACTAATTGAAAAGTAGCCATTTAAACTGTTACTTTTGTTGTGTTTGGTCTTAATCTGATTGTACAGGTTGGATCTGTTTCATTGGATTTTTAACATATTTTTATGAAATTTTTCCAGTTTATAAAACCTTCCTTAAATTTCTAAAGTATTTCTACTTTTTTCAAAGTATAATACCTTCTCATCTTTTTATTTTTTACCCCTAGAACTCCTGTGCTAGCTTAGTCAGGCAATTATTTATTTCAAAGTTTGCCAATTAAGAAATATGACTAACATTTATTGCCTTTCCTATGTAGTGCTAATTATAAAAGGAAGATAATTATAAATTCACAGATGAAGAAGAGTCTGGCTCCACTGTGCATGGCTCCTTTTCTCCACTGTCAATCTTTCCTTGACTCTGCTCTTAAAGACAACCTATAATGTCTGGGGATGGTGGTGCGCACCTTTAGCCCAAATACTTGGGAGGCAGAGGCAGGCAGATCTCTATGAGTTTGAGACCAGCCTGGCCTACGTAGCAAGTTCCAGTTCAGCCAGTGCTACACAGCAATACCATGTCTCAAATTTTTTTAATTAAAAATAAAACAATAAAATCCTTAAGGCTTGGAAGTATTCAGACAGAGCTTCAATTCAATTTAATTAGTTCTATCTGAAGAGATCCCCACCCTCAACAAAGTGGACCACCAAAGCAGAAGCAGAGAAGCAGGGAGGATTGGGAAATACTCAGCACACCGCACAGTACTACCCAGCCTGTGTCAATAAAAGAGATCTCTAATCAACCGCAGCAGCATTTCTCACTAGGCAGACTTGTTTTCCCCCACAAAATTTTGTGGACAGCCACTACTAATGGATTGGAGTTGGCACTCGAACCCTCTGCCATTCTAAAGTTAGAGGAAAGCAAACACAGGCAGATTTACAAGGAAATTCTTGCAAGCAAAGACCAACTGGTTCCCATCAGGTCCTACCGTTCAAATGCCTTTTCCTCCTGGTCCCGCTGCTTCTTCATGGCCACGCCCCTTTCCCAGTCCTCTTGCAAACATTGGTTGACTCTGTTCACTCGATCCAGCTCAGCAGTTCTGTCTGCCAAGTGCCTGGAGAGAAAAGAACACCTCGACTTCATGCATAATGCTGGGAAAGGCCTGTGCTGACCTTGGGAGCTCTAACTCTTTTATGTTGGACAGAAAGCAGTGTTCTGGTTTTGTTCATGAGTCTTTGAAATATGCAGAAGGCATGGATGCTGTAAAAGCATAGTGAAACTGCCAGCTGTCAAATACTGGATGGTTCTAGGATCTTTCATCTTGTGCCCTGGTTTAAATTAGCAGGATGGAAGTCCTTTTCCAATTAACAACTTTGGCTTCCAAAGCCATTAATGTCCTTTGAAGCTAATTTAATTCATCAGAAGAGTCATCCCACATGGATTATTTTTTTTATACTGTATGTGTCTTCCCCGCCTCTCAGCCGTCAGTAATCAGACTACCACTTGCTCCAGGCATTTGGGGGTTTTGTTTGTTTTTGTTTTTATTTTCCCTTTGAAGAGTACGTAACTGTGTATAGTTCAAGATGGCCTTAAACTCTAGATCCTCCTGCCTCAGCATCCCGGGGCCTGGGATTATAGGAGTACACTATGATGGTGGGGTTCTACAGCCATTTTATGAGACAAAGTAGAGAGCTGTACAAGTGAAAATGAAGGAAGGAGAAAGAGAGAGGAATGACTTATGAGAAAAGGAAACAGGGACATATCCAACACTGAGGAAGAAAAATAAAACAGGGAGAAGGGACTGCCTGATGTAGGGCATGTCGTCTAGGAAAAAAATCCAGATCTGTGCCTCGCTACTGCTGGTGGTATGCTTCCATCACTGGTCTCCAAACAACCCATCACTACTGTTACAAACCGTCATGATTTATGTGTGCCTATTTTTTGCCAAAATGAAATTTCAGTTCTCATTAAATGTGGCCACTGGCTCAGGCTCTTCTGAAGGACTTTGTGTGAAAAGGACAACTGTTAAGTGTCAGGGCCCTCTGATGAAAATCAGTGCTGTTGTCAATAAAACCACCTTCCATCGAGCAAGCACTGATGTGATTGCTACTGAGTGACTACCATGAAGATTATATGATAAAAACGTACCCAACATGCCATACCCATCACAAATTGGAAATCTCCGACGGGTTTATTTTCCTCATTAGATTTTTTTCTTCTTATGCTTCAATTGGGTATGGAGAGACCATTTTAACCAATTCTAAATATACAATTACTTGGTGGTTTGCATATTTACTATCTCTAGAATGCTTTACACCTTGCAAAACTGAAAGTTCATTCCCAATAAAGAACTCATTTCTCGGCCGGGCAAGCACTTGAGAGGCACAGGCAGGCAGATCTCTGTGAGTTCGAGGCCAGCCTTGTCTACAGAGTGAGTTCCAGGACAGCCAGAATTACAACAGAGAAACTGTCTCGAAAAACAAAAACAACAAAAAAAAGAATCATTTCTTCCTTACTCAGATCCCTAGCAACTGCCATTCAACTTTCTGTTTCTATCAAGTTGACTTTTCTAGATATCTCATATAAGTGATAACATACGATAACTTTTCTGTGACTTAGCATAAAGTTTTCAAAATCCATTTATGTTGTAGAAAGTGTCAGAATTTCCCCTTTATGCATATACATCCAAGGATTTGAAATCAGATCTCTTAAGAGATATTGTACACTGGTGTTCACAGCAGATGTGTTCTCAGTAATCAAGGAGGGGAACAATGCATGATTAACATAAAGAACTTCAAAGTTCCACAACAAGTAAAGAACAATAAAAGATATAGAGGAGCAAGCAGTTGGCAATGCAGCTTAGTAGTGGAACACTGTTGAGTCTCCACTTGTCTAGCCTACTTATAATAAAAAGCACTAAATTTAGTCTGATGTTTCAGATACTTAGCCTAAGAAGTTGTATACATAGCAAGCAATTATTAAAATTGCTCAACATAATAAACCATTAGAGAAATACAAATGAAAGCATTGCACACACCACTAAAGACTCGTTAGAATAGCCAAGATTAAAAAATATCGCTTATACCGTGTGCTGGCAAGGATATAGAGGAACAAGAATTGTCAAACATTGCTAGTTGAGAACATAAGGTAGCTTATCACTTTGGAAAACATTCCAACACTGTCTTTAGAAGCTAAAGGCTGGGCATGGTAGCTCATGCCTGCAATCCCAACGTCAGGAGGAAGATGTGAGCGCATCACAAGTTCACGACCAGCCTAGGATGTATGGAAACTTTATTTAAAAAAATAAAAAATAAACATGCACCTACTAGATTTCAGCCAACCTACTCTTGGGCATTTGCCCAATTATAAAAGAGCCACATGTCCGTACAAAGATTCATACATATATGTTCAGAGTGTCTTTAGGTGAAATAGCCAATAATGGAGGGAAGGGGATTCTGAACATCTATTACCAGATGGTTGAATAAGCAAAGCATGGCATACGTGCACCTTGGAGTATTCACTGGCAGAACAAAGAACAAGGTTACTGATACAATCAACAAGGTGATGGCATTACTGAAAGAGACAAGCTGGGTGAAAATATATGCCTACTATATGCTTCTCTTTCTACAAAACCCACGGAAATGCAAATTTAGCCTAGAATAACGGAAGGAAGCTCAGGGGTTACTTGAGAATGAGTTCTTGGTGGGGCATAGCTGGGGAAAGTTACAAAAGAACACAAGGGAACTCTGTGGGTGATAGATATATGCAATTACCAAGACTGGGTGCTGTGTTCATGGGCAAATGTACTCCTAAACCAAAACCCATCTCTGTGTGTATACATGCAACTCATTATATGCCAATTATACCATGATATTATTTTTTAAAAGAATAAATAATCATCATGAAAGCTATGCCCTCTCCCAGGCATAACTATGCTTTAAGTCTTACGCTGCCGCTACCTCTCCTCCCACCATCAAAAAGCCTACAAAGCCTTTTAGGATTCACGGATTATAACCTTTGACTCTGCAAACAGCAAGCCTGGTGATTTCTAAACCACAGAGTCTGTTGAAAACAAAACAGTTGCTCTGGTTAAAAAAAAAAAACAAAACTCGAGTAAATTCCACACACTTTTAGAATCATGACACAGGACACCGTTAAAGTCATGGGCAAAGCCTCATGGTGCAGGCATTTGCAGTTACTGAGATTAGAGCAACATCTTCACCATGTAGAACTTTTCTGGGCTCTTGACTCTCAGTAACCACACCACTACTTCACCACCCTGTACAGTAGCCTTTTTGACTGCCAATTCCTTGTTCAAGCTAGTAGAGACTGAAGCACTTTCTACTAGGTAAAATATGCAGGATCACTTGTTTTTATATGCTAAAAAACATGGAGAGTCAGTCCAAAGGAGGACTCTAAATAAGAGTACCTATTGAAGGGCCAGCAAGATACCTCAGCAGATAAAGGCTCTTGAGCCAAACCTGATGCAAACAAAACCTGATGCCATGAGTTTGATTTCTGGAAGGAAAGAACTCATTCCTATAAATTGCCCTCTGACCCTCACATGTGCACTATGGCATGCATGCATACAAACATACTTACATACATACATACATGCACAAATAAATACTTAAAAGATTACTCACTTAAGCTGATATAATGGAGAATTATTATACCAATTTATAATTCTGCAAAAGACCAGCATCCTCCCGTTTCCTTTCTTTGTAATAGCAATAGCTCCCCTTGACTGACTCTGAGGCAAGCAATGTGTTAGGTTATTTGCAGGAATCATTTGAGTGCCCTCAACAATGTGTAACCTGCTCTATATCACACAATTAATACAGTGACAAAAACATGCCAACCAATCAGAATGCATTTGGAAATATTCTGGAGGCTCAAGTGAGGAGCTAAAGTCAGTGTTCAAAGGAGGGGTCGCGGCAGCCTAGGCAGAAGGGGTGAACTTGTTGGGCTTGAGACAACAGTGCTTATCGCTGAATAGGAAAATATGTGAAGGTTTTAGAAATTTGATACCTACCAAGACAAGATTCTATTCCTTGTACAGATTAGACACGACTCCTTGTTTATTGTAGAAACAGGAAAGCAGATAATGCAGATTATGGGAATACAACAAGGAATATATTTCACAATTTTACTACTCCCACACCCCTCCCTACCACCTCTTATCATTGTGCCATCTTCAGCCTATCACTCAACTCATGTCTAGGCCAACCTGGCATAGACTATAATAGACCCATACACTATCCCATGGGACCATTTCTAACATTCATACAAAATTTTCCAGGTGTCTGCAGGTTGGCCAAGTATCTGCATAAAGCCCAGGTGTCTTCAGGATGGGAAGAGGGTGTTATTGAGATACACTGTATGAGACTCAAGTTAATAAAAGTATTTTAGATAAATAGATAGATGGATGGATGGATGGATGGATGGATAGATGGATGGATGGATGGATGGATGGATGGATGGATGTACAGATAGATAGACAGATAGATAGATAGATAGATAGATAGATAGATAGATGTATATAAATTGAATAATATGACTTTTTATAAGTACCTTCTAAAAAGAGTGTATTTCTTGGCCAGAAGCCTTTTTGGATCTCCTAAGAATATTAATAATTTTGGCTAATCAAAGAAATAGAAGAATTAATGAACAGTTACAAAGAAGAAACTAGTTTCTTATAACAATCAGGGTGGAGGTGTGAAGTAGGAAAGGGATGACAGAAAGCTAGAAAGGAAACATGAAAACTCTGTGAATCTGAGAGCCAATGGGACCTTTAAAATTTCCTCACCAGCTAGGTGACCAGCTGGACATTCTAAGAAATCAAGCACTGGATGTTTGAGCTTAGAGATCTGACGCTAAGACAGAACTCTCTTGCCCAACCTATCACCTTCACCATCTCATAATTGGAACAGAGTGTACTAAGAACTGAGGAAGGGCAGGGTGTCGGGTCCTGATCTACTTGACTGTGACAGCATATTCCTGGCTCATGTAGTACATCCAGTGGGTAGTGCTGATGTTATGGCTTTATTTTTCGAGACAGGGTTTCTCGGTTGTAACTCTGGCTGTCCTGGAACTCACTCTGTAGACCAGCCGGGCCTTGAACTCACAAATATCTGCCTGCTTCTGCCTCCCAAGAGCTGGATCCAAAGGCATGGGCCACCACTGCCCAGCTATCTTAAAAAATTATACTATTGCCTGGTGTGGCGGTACATGCATTTAGTCCCAGAATTTGGGAGGCATAGGCAGACAGATCTCTGAGTTTGAGGCCAGAAACAAGTTAAAGTTCCAGGACAGGCAGGGCTAAACAGAGAAACCCTGTCTCTTAATACAAGGAGGAGGAGGAGGATTTTTCTTAACATTCTCTTCATTGAATGAATTATAAGGATAAAACAAAGTTAAATATGTAATGAATTTAGAATAATGGCTTATATAACTCCTCAATATGTTAGCTCCTTTTCTTCTCTGCTATTATTACAAAAAGAAAAAAGAAAAGAAAAAAGAGAGTTGGGGGAGACGAGGGAGGGAAAGAAAGGGGAAAGCAGACAGACCAGGCTCTCCTTACTCTCTGTGCGTCCTCTGAAGCATCTGTAGATCTCGCTTTTGGTCCACCATCTGGTTCAAGATGATGTTTCTCTTGAGGCTGGCAGCTGCCTCCATCTGGTGCTTCATGCAACTCTGCTCTCGCTTCCGTCTATCCAGCTCCACTTCGCTCTCATTCTTACCAAAGACGGGCTCGGTAGAGTCGGACTCAAACGTAGGCCACTGGGAGGGTTTGTTCTTTACCTGATATGGGAAGCACACAATGGGCAGTTCTACAGCTTAGCAAAATACCAACGCCAAGGCTTATGGGAAAGTACAAGGGAAACCTCCCAAACATACAACATGTGTGCATGTTTACACCATTGTGTGCTTACTTATACAATAGCGCTGATGTGGTACATAGTTTCTAATTTTTTAAAATCATTTTAAGAATAAATTTAAGTTTTTTTTTTTAAATCATTGTCTCCCTACCTGTGCATCCAAAGCTCTCTTGTAGTACTGTGTTTCCTCCATCTTCTCTTTTAGATATTGGGCTCTTTGTGCAGCAAGTCTGGTATTTAAGAAGCGGAGAAGATGAGAGAGCCATTTACACAGTGTGAATACAGCAGCACATGTTAGCATTACCAAACGTGTTCAGTATTAATAGGAATGTGCAAATGATACATAAAGACTCATCCTTCATCCAGGAAGCTCTCGTTGTAAGGAAAAAGTAATTCAAGTCCACCGGCTATTGGACAATGTGCTACAGGCAGGGCAGACAGGACAGGAAGACACAGATGGTGGGCCATATCATCCAGATAGTATATGGCAAGTACCTCCACACCTCATCCACACACACACATCCTTTTTTAAACCTAGATAAGCAAGAAAGATGTGACTATTTTCTAGAAGCAGATTCAATGTATAATTTTTCCTTAAGAACATTAATCTGGCCGGGCAGTGGTGGCAAACACCTTTAATCCCAGCACTCAGGAGACAGAGGCAAGAGGATCTCTGTGAGTTCGAGGCCACCCTGTTTTACAGAGTGAGTTCCAGGACAACCAGAGTTATGACAGAGAAGAAGAAGAAAGAGGAAGAGGAGGAGGAAGAGTAAGAAGGAGGAGGAAGAGGAGGAGGAGGAGAAGAATGAGGAGGAGGAGGAGAAGAAGAAGGAGAAAAAGAAGAATAAGAACAAGAAGAAGGAAATTAATCTGTCCTATTAGAACTTATAGTCTTCATAAATAAACCTGCCCAAAACCTGTATGATCAATAAATTGATATAATAGAGCATATATATTTTAAAGCAGTACATTCTTTTGGGCACAGAAACTAACATTGTTTTTTTGTGAGAGTCTCTGCTCAATCTACACAATTACTCTCCTGGCTTCAGTAGCAAAAGTAGGAGCCCCTAAGCCAGACATGAATTTCATTGTCCTGGCCCCGCCCTGGGCATCAGATAACCCAATCTGAGCAATCGGAATCTTCTTCCTGAAAGTTTAGAATCGAGACTCATATTCTCCCAGTTGAAGGTGGAATAAAGGCGCTGCCAACTGAGAAGCTGTGGGTGGATGCAGAGGGAGAATCACCCCGCTTTTCGTCCCTGGTCCTAGTGTCACCTGTGTCTGTGCCCTCGGTTCTTATGGAACATGCTAGATGCTTATAAGACCTCAGCTTTGCCATGAAGTCCCTTGAGCATCTCACAGTTGGCAAAGATGCCTGATTAAGATAGGTTCCTTCCTGTATCTATCAGTATTGGTAGTCATAAACAGTACAAAATGCTACTTTATAATTACACTATTTTTAGATTGTCAGTCACTGCTGTAACTATAGCAATGATGGCTTTCTATTTTTAATGCAGCTACACTGTGGTACTGGATGTTATTTGGATTCATTTATTTAATTGGCTACAAAGGTACTAATGAAACTTTGTATGCTTATTGAATCCCACATAGAAATTAGCTTCACACAAAACTTCCACCTTCCCGGGCATGTGTGGTGAACTCACTCCTCTGTGAGCTGCACTTGTTCCAGGCGATCCATCAACTCTCTGTTTTGTCTTTGTTTTATTTCCTTCTCTCGTTTGCTTTCCATTTGTTTCAGGAGACTTTGGGAATATTCCTCTTGCCTGAAAGCATTAATCTCAGGGCTAAGAGGTCGTTTATCAAACAGGAAGGATTTCTGAAATGTAACACAAGCAATTCTATTGCACTCATGTCCCATAAAGTAAAGTTAACAATACAAACTAAAATGAACCAAAGTATTACTTAATTTCTTATATTTGCCAAGCCCTCAAAAAATTAGCCAACTACTATTTAGATAAACCCACAGTCTAATAATATGAACGTGTTCAGTGATAAAGCTGAGCTAAGGTAAGTTCCCAGTCTCTTTCTGAAAAGATTCTGAGATGGCATTTACAACATCCAGATAGAAGGAAGAAGGACACGGTGGAGGTGCTGAACATCTACTGTGAACCCACACATTCTAGAGCTGGTGATTTGTGGTCAAGATAAAACTTGCTCTCACAGCTGCATTCTGCTGTAGGAAACAGAAAGTGA
This sequence comes from Cricetomys ansorgei, assembly GCA_026225945.1. Lineage (NCBI taxonomy): Eukaryota > Metazoa > Chordata > Mammalia > Rodentia > Nesomyidae > Cricetomys > Cricetomys ansorgei. The sequence continues at coordinate 2,617,272 of JAMJFZ010003602.1, forward strand.
CAAAGTCATCTGACCATTTAAGGTGCTAATAAGTGCTACGAAATCCTAATCATAACAAAAATCTGAGGACTGGATGAAATTGCCCGACATGTTTCCATGGAGAGGAATAATTGCCTCCACTGCAAATAGCAAGGAATCCTGTGTCCCAAACAGAGGGGGTCACAAATGCTAAGAGACTAGGCATAGACAGAGAATAATGAGGGATGTGTTGCTGAAGCATAGCGGACAAGCAGCGGAAATCAATAGTCTCAGAGAGACGGGGGCATGCATCCACACAGAGTCTGATAGGGCAAAGTAAGGAATTTGGATTTCGTGTTGATTCAACTGGGATACCACAAGAGGAATTCAATAGGGGAGTACTATGCTTTGATTATGAATTTTTAAAAATCACCTTGGCTGAAGATTGTAGAAGAGTGAAAATTGGGAGGACAGGGCAGAAGTTGTCTATAATGTGTCCTGGAGAAAGACAGTATCATTGATGATGAAGAGAGCTGGGCAAATGCAGGATATACTTGGAAGATGAATGAAACTGGACTTGTAGATAGTTGCATAGCTGTAGATAGTTGTAGATAGTTGAGAGAGAGAGAAAGAAACCAGGAATCAATCACTCCTCCATAGAGTATTTGTGAAACTCGCTGGCTGGTGATGGCAGCTTACACAGAAGCTTAATTCTGTGACATTAACATAGTCCAACCAATTTACTAACATGAGAAGACAGAAGAACAGATTAGGGTAGAATCGGAAGTTCTATCTTAGTCTTTCTATGAAGAGTCACAAAATGATAGTCATAACTATCTCCTTTTTCTACTGTAGGAAGACAGTGATTGAGTCTAAATGCCAAGAGCCCAGGGCTTGCTTGCTTTCTCTCTATGATGCCCTTGCCCTGGAAATCTCTTTTTTTTTTTTTCATTTTCTTCTTTACCTAACTTTTACATTCAGGAAACATTCCTAGATCCCTAGTCTGAATTAAGTGATTCTCCTCTTTGCTCGTATAAAACTCTTGTCAAAGATTTAATAGCAGTTATTCTGCACCCATCTCTTCCTTTGTCTATCTCCCCTAGACTGAGTCCTCGTTAGAATAAGGAACTTGTATTGCTACAGTGACCAGTTCAGAGAAGCTCAATACATGCCTAATGAACAAAGAGTATTTCTGTTATACTTATGTGAAGAATAACAGATTGTATCAATAGTAGTATAAAAAAGATTCAGATAGAAACAAAGGTAGACCCAGTGGGTGAAGATACCAAGTAAAACATAAGCAAATAGCTTGCCTCCATCTGAAGTGGGGCTTCTCAAACCTTAATGCATTCAGATCACCTAGAGATCTCACCCCAATCCAAACCCACACTGTGGAAATCTAGGGTGAGCTCATAAAAATTTTCATTGCTATTAAGTTCCGAGATGATTACAATGCTGCTGGTTTCCCTTTTAGATCCTAGAGCTAGACTTTAGAAGCCTGCCTCTACCTGTCCCAGGACCTGATTGACAGTAACCATAATTAACAAGAGGTGTAGCAATTAATAGAAATCATATTACAACATAAATACCGGGAAGGCAGACCCTTGGCAGGCTTACCAGGGCCACTTTCCAATTTAGTTACTTTAAATGGCACAACTTACAGCATAGGAAATTGGCCTCAAAGTCTTACAGATGAAGCAGGATTAGCAATAGAATTTACATAATTAAAACAAATGCAGATTTAATAAAATGCAAAAGTGATGACTGTTGTCTTAATAGTACCCTAACACATCTACCAGAACTCCGTGAGCTAGCACTGCACTGCTGGGTAGCCCATGGTTCAGCTCCTGAATAGGAAAATGATCACCCAAAGACAGAAATTTCCCCCCAAAGAAGAATCATAAAAACTTCCAAAAGTTATAAAAAGTCACTCCATTTCAGATAGAGAAGTTCATATTCAAATAACAATTTTTTTTTTAATTGGAGATTGAGAAAGACCCAACTGCCTAAGGAAATAGGCATTGTTTATCTGATTAAAGTCTGATAGAAAAAAACTTAGTGAAAAACGCACATAACCTATTTTTCAGCGTTGCTTATATGCAGCCAATAGCAATCTTAAAGTCACTCACGTAGAACTCTGGTTTCTCATTCTTGTGATTCCTTATCGCCTCAGCAACTCCGAGATTGTAGGCAGCGTTTTTCTGGTTCTGCTCTCTAGCGGCCATGCTTTTCACCTATTACAAAGCAGTTTTCTTTTTTAATCACAAGTTCATTGAGTCACAAATCCTTCTGTAGATTGTCGGGGAAGATCCATAACACGTCACAACATTCAGATACAAAGACATCCACCAGTGGACATGTGGACACCATTCATCTTAACCTGGGTTTCCATTGCTGCGATAAAACACTATGGCCAGCAGCGATCTGAGAGGATGTGGGTTTGGTTCAACTCTCAGGTCATACTCCATCTCGAAGGGAAGTCAGGGCAGAAACTGAAGGCAGGAAGGACTTGAAGCAGGGGCCATAGAGGAACACTGTTTACTGGCTTGTTCTCTCCATGGCTTGGTCGCTCTGCCTTATACAACTCAGGACCACCAGCCCAGAGCTTGCACTGCCTCCAGTGAGCTGGACCTTCCCATATCAGTCATCAATCCAGAACATGCACTATAGGCTTACCTGCAGGCAAATCCTGTGGAGGCTTTTCTCTCAACTGAAGTCACTCTTCCCAAATGCCTCTAGCTCGTGTCAATCTATCTCGTATCGTTGGTTGACATAAAACCAACCAACACACCACCTAAGTTTTAGTCCAGCAGCATACAAATGCTTAACTGTGTTACAGCGTAAGCATGTGCAGAATGCATTTAGCTGAGTCTCAGAATTGTATCTGCCTGTCCATGTCAAACCCTCCCCTGCTAAGGTTAGGCTACCTGGCTTTTGAAGAAAGCCTCCTGGTCTTTTAGAATCTGGTACTGCTGCATGAGTCGCTCGTCATCCATCTCTCTCCTCCTCCTCTCATCCCCATAGTACAATGGGAAATTCCTCTGTGCTCGTTGCAAACATACATAGCACATTTCCTACGATTCCAAATTTCAAGACAAATTAATACGCACAGTTTATGTGTTTTCCTTCATTTACTTTATTCCCTTCACAATCTCTCTGAAGACTGGCTATGTTAAAAAAAAAATGTTCCATAAAAGAATATATTGGTGAAATATATCTAAAACACAGTTAGCAAAAGTAGGTTAACAGGAAAATCCCACATATAACTAAAAGGACTTAGTGAACTCTCAGTAGAGCTGAAAATTAGAAGGGGTTTTCTAGCCCTTTTCTCTTAGTAGGAGATCTTGACTAGCAGGCAATTCTATCTTAGCCCAGACACTTGGGTATGCCCATAGATATGATAAGAAAGAGCGGTTCCCAGAATGCTTTTGAAGGAACAGAAATCAGAGAAGCCCAACCGGGCTTTATTCAGCTGAAGGCACTGTACCTGTCCTGCCTTATTATGATCCTGGCAAGCAGGAGCAGGAGATGTTTTGGGCTTCTCGTTGTCATTTCTCTGACAATTTGGAGGTGATAAGCTGCAAGGACAATGAAACACAAATTAATGTTTAATACAGTCTACCTCTAGAACAATGATCATTTTAAAGATTGCTTAAATTATATGAACTTGTGTGTGTGTGTGTGTGTGTGTGTGTGTGCATGTTGGATCCACTGGAATTGCAGTTACAGGTGGCTGTGAGCCACTTGATATGAGTGCTGGGAACTGAACTCAGGACGTCTGGAAGAACAATAAGTACTCTAAACCAACAATTTACCTCTCCAGCCCCAAGACAATGATAATGTTAGAAACAAGTGTAAACATAAGATAAAGAAAAAGGGACTTTGTGAGGTAGAGATACATAGATCTCTGTGAGTTCAAGGGTAGCCTGTCTACATAGCCAGAGCAGGACAGCCAGAGTTATGTAATAGACCCTATCTTAAAACAAAACAAAACAAAAAGATAAAGGAAAAAGTATCTCAGTGGTTTCCTTCAGAATAGCTGCACAAATCCAAGTTAAGAATCTGTACTTCTGTACTTTGTGACAAAGTTTGGTTTGAATCCATTTTGTGGCTTGCAAGTTAGGTAATATTGGACAACCTATGTCATCTTGGAAATCTTCCGTTATGACTTCTGTGAAATAGAGATAAATTCGTTTTACAAAAAATATAATGCATGCTTGCCATGTGATTCTTCTAGATGCAGGAAATGCAATGGAAAAAAACAACACATGTATTCACAAGTCCCTATCCTCAAGGACTTATCATCCTAATAGCAATAGCCAGCCAGTTTAACTAAATTCACTCCATAATGCCATGCACTGAAGAAATAGAGTATTAAATCGCTAATCAAAATTTTCAGGAAAGTTTCCATCAAGAAGGAAACATTAGAATGAATACCTGAAGAAAGTGAGAGAAGCAGTGTGGATTCCCAGTAGAAAAGACCTTTCAGGAGAGCAAATGAAAGCAAAGCCCTGGAGGTAGGGATGTTCCTGAATCCATCTTGCTAGAGGGAGATGAGTTAGGGAGACGAACATGGGAGAAGTCAAGAGACTGGACAGGATCATCGCAGGGCGTGAGGACTTTATCTCTTGCAGGAGAGTGGGGAGCTGGGGGGATTTAGGTAGGAGATGCCATCATCTGTCTTACACAGGATTATTTTAGCTTCAGTATCGAGAGAAAATTAAATGGGGAGTATGGTAGTTAAATTCCAACTTAACAGGATCTAGGATCATCTAGGAGACAAACCTCTGGGCACATTCATGAGAGAGTTTCACAGCTGGGTTAACCTAGGTGGCAAGACCCACCCTAGTGCTGGAAACACCATTCTGCAGCCAGGATGAATAAGAATAACAAAGCAAGCTGAGCACCAGCACTCATTTCTCTCCGCTTTCTGACTGTGAGTGCAATGTGGCCAGCTGCTTCAAGTACCTGTGCCCCACCACGTGCCCACCCTTGAACTGTGAGCCAAAGTAATCCCTTCCTTTCTTGAGCTGCCTTTATCAAACATTTAGTTATAGCAACAAGAGAAGTAATTAACACAGAAACAATGGCAAAGAATGGTAGAACAGAAATCGTTCTAATAACGCAGAAGAAAGACAGTGGTATGGACCAGTGAGGCGGCGGCAGAGGTCATGAGAAGTGGCTGCACTGGAGCTGCTATCTAGATGTGCCGGAGGGGCAGTTGGCTGCATTGTCTGATAGCATACAGGGCTTGTGCCTCTTCTCCATTCCAGAGTGTGTCCTGCCACGGTCCTAATCCCCTGATCCAAAATAGTCTCATTCTCTTACTTCACATAGGCACCAGCCCCTTGTCAGAAACCAAGAACTGAGGCCATGCAGGATGTGGGAATGGTTTCCAACACTGCCCAGGGAAGTGGCTTTAATTACAACTTGAATGTCACACTAACAAAGTAACAGAGAGAAACACATGGGGGGCGATGTGGGGGGACTTCTACATAGAGCAAATTCTCAAAGCAAAATTGACAAGTGTTTGAAAAGTATGTCAGAACCAAGAGAGAAGTTCTGTGTGCAGCCCGGACAAGTGAGGTGATTCAGCCCCAGGGAAAGACAATGGCCCAAGAGGCAAAACCAGTTTAGCAAGTATACTCCAAGAGGGAGAGATGATGGATGAGCTGGAAAGGCAGGCAAGTGATTAAGAGAAACCCAAAAGCTGACAACATGGTGAGAGGAGAGAGCTGACTCTAATTAAAGCAAACAGAGCACAGACAAAAGAAATGCATCCTATAAATTAATAAAATATATTATATATAAAAATATGAGCTATCTACACTTATAAAACTTAAAGGGGGAATAAATAGCAGAGTGGCCCATCTAATATTAGCATTGAGTCATTTGAAAATAGAATTGAGAATGCTACTTTAAAAGCACTGAAAGTAAAGACTGAAAATGTTTTTTGTTTTTTTTTTTTTAAGAAATTGAGAAAGAGAAACCCGTCTTAGGAGCCCTAATACACATTTCATTGTAGCCAAACTATGAAACAAAGGAAATGGTAAAGAATAATATTCCAGAAAACAATGGCTAAGAATATTCCAGAAAGTCGTAACTCCAAAAAAGAGTAAAAAATACAATCACTAAAAAAGAAACTCTAAAACCTACAAAAACAACTCAGATATCTCCTTGGGACATCTAACAGAAGAAAGTAGAGCAATCTCATTAAAATGTTGAGAGAAATATACAGATATGAACCAAAAACCAACAACACAATAACCCAATTAAGCAGTAAGAAGAATAACACTACCTAAAAGACAGAGACCTTGTCCAAAGAATCATTGCAGAACACACAGGAAGATGGCAACGGGCAGATATGTCAGGAACACTGGTGAATAAAGAAGTAACGGAGTGCCAGGCCTGAGTAGCAAACTTACATTCCATTTGATGCCAGCGTAAAGCTGTCATATAATATCTAAGCACTCAGAAACCAACAGTGCCTGCCGAGTTGGGAGATACGTTCTGAGAGCAATCAGAGAGGCTGGGTTCTCCCTGTGCCTCGTCCAAATAACACTAGCCTCTCTTACCCTTAATGAATCCTTACCCTTCACATGTATCTGGATTTCCTTGTAGATTATGAGCTCTGGTCACTTCTATTAGTCCCATCACCTCCCCCATAGTATGTTCTTGATAGTACTTAATAAAGGAATGAATGAATTAAAAAGATTCCCTGTGTCATGAAGACTTGAAAATCATATCTAGCAAAGTGCAACAGAAAAAAAAATCAATGCAGTACTTTTCAGAGGCCAAGGTCTTTCCGCCGTTCCCATTTCTCTCGAACTTGTCCAGCAGGCTGACGCTGGTCACTTTGGCAGGAGAGATAGACTGCCTGTCACGATGTCTCTTGGGTGACGAGATATCTAGAATAAAAAACAAATGCAGGGGACACTCCCGTCAGTTTTCAAATAGCTAAATCGATAGCTAAATACACACATAAATTCTGACCATTTTTACCAAGAAAACACTTCATGTAGAATACGCTCTTTTCTTTAAGTATTCCTTGCCCTATTGAGACAGAGTGTGCCCGTAGATTATATCTCATGCACTTATGTATCATGATCTAGTCCAGCAACAGAGAGCCAGCCACCAAACAGATAGTCATGTGTGAGACTGAGTCACAGTCAGAAAATGGTGAAAGCAAGACACAGAGTTCCAGGAATAGAATATGTTTATTAGGAGAAATCGATACAGTGGTTACTTGTGAATCTAAAGGTTGTAGTTTGAATGTGAAATGTCCCCCCATAGACTCTGGATTTGAACACCCATTCCCCAGAGAGCGACCCTGCTTGACACAGTTCAGAAGGTAGAACCTTGCTGGAAAAATGAGTCCCTGAAGGTGAGCCTTGAGATTTTACAGGTAGTCTCCCCTTCCTGGTTACTCGCTGCTTCCCAAGTAGATACAATATGACCCACTGGCCTACCACCCGACCATCATGTTTAGCCCCTGGAACCAACCACAAGCCAGAATAAACCTTTCCTTCCTTAAATACTTCTTGTCAGATATTTTTCTTTCATAGTAACAAAGAAAGTAACTAATACACTATTTACTTTGAGCATAGAGTTCCTAAGCAATACCACCTAGCTCAAAAGAGTCAAGAATAACAGACTGCACCCACAAACCATTGGCCTACCCCTGGCTCCTTCTTCTTTGTCTGGCTGGTCTTTCAACTTGATCTTCCTTGGTCTATTCTCTCCTCCTTCCTCTACAATGACCTCCATGGGTGGTTTGCTCTCCATCTCTTTGTGCTCAATCCTAGGAATGAATCAAGATGTTTGAACTCTGCACTAGTCCTGAACAGGTGACAGTGTGAACTCTCAATTCTTGGAAGCAATCCACCACCTTGCTGATTTCGCAGCAAACCTGCTTCCCTCAAGGGGCTGCAAGATTTGCCTTGATAAAATACATAGCATGATCTCCCTCTCTTGAAGCCAAATCTGGGATCCTGTCAAGATCACATATCTTTGTACCATGGACCCCAAAAGAATTTGCAAATAAAGAAATTACTTTGAACACCTCAATTTAGTTTTGTTTTTTTTTTAATTTTGGTTTCAGTTTTGAATTTGTCTGTCCTTTCTATGTGAGAGACTTGAAGTCAAGAAATCATACCCTGGTGCCCAGATTGCACCCTGCAATAACCATATCTCTCCTTCCTACTCTCCATTTCCCCAACTTCTCCCATATGAAAACAAAGGACTGGTAAAAAGACAGTTTGGGAAGTGGAGTTCATTCAGTTAATGTGTACAGTTGAAGGTTTTCTTTGGTCTTCAGGTATGAGTCCAATACTCCCATTGGGGGTATTATTATTATTACTTTTATTTTTTATTATGTACAATGGTTTTTTTGTCTGCATGTGTGTTTGTATGAGAGTGTCACACACTTTAAAACTGAAATTACGGGCAGTTGTACGCTGCCATAGAGGTGCTGGGAGTTGAACCCAGATCCTCTGGAAGAGCAACCAGTGCTCTTAACTGAAAAGCCATTTCTCCAGCCCCCAATAAATAAATCTTTTTTAAAAAATTAAGAACGCAAGAGCACACAATGTGCAGGTGACAGTCACACAGGAAACAAGCTCAAGCCTCTTGGCTCTTCTTTTGGTGTTCTTAATAGCACATTATTTATTTCATTTGTTTAAAATGAAAAATAGATAAATTAGTTAATCTATTAAATGGAGAAATTTTCACGATGTATATGACACAATTATAATGAAGACTGACTGCAGTACTATTTAGAAGGTGCCTGAGAGTTGCTCCAAAGAACAACTACTACTGCTGTTATTACAATGATCATTGTCAGTCTCAGCTCCCAGGAACACCCATCATACTCTTAGGGATGCAGCTTCAGCATGCTTAGTCAAAATAGCCAGTCCTTAGATAGGAGGTGTGCTACATGCTGGAAGGAAAAGAAGCTAAGGTGGAGGAGGTGGAAGAAAATAGAGGACACCTAGCAGGTAAGAGTTTTACAAATATTGCAGGAACTAAGATGCACCAGAATCATTGGTGGGGGGGAGGTCATTTTTCTAAAACTTAACCATAGAAAACATATGCAGTAAACTCTTGGCTGGTTCTTATACAGAGATGGTGAAGAAAGGAAGATAGGAAGGGGTGGAAGAAACAGAGACAGACAGAGAGGGGGAGGAAGGAGGAGGTTAAAGTTTGGGAAACAAACCCTGCCCGGTAAGCAAGGAGAGCCTGTGCCTGGATTAACCCACGGAGCAGAAGATTCACCTTGGAAAGGCAAGCGCGCTGTTGGGATGCTTTCCGTAGGTCTCTCTGCTAGACAGCACTGAGTCCATGGTGCCCGGCCTCTGGAGAACAGAGAGAGGTTACACCTGAGCTGTGACCCAGGGCAGACCAAGAAACTGCGGGCTGCCTCCAGGGCAATGCTATCACTATTTGTTCAGTGTTTAAAGTCCAGTAAGGAATTACCTCCTTCAACCAAGTTGTTGCCCTGGGAAGCTAAACAGCAGTTCCACAAGTGCTACCTTTCCTCAAACCATCACTTCCTTCTGAAAATTTCCCCAAGAGTTGACACTTCTTCTAGGTACTAAGATTGTAGGGATAACAACTGGAGCTGCCTTGCAAAATTTTAATGGGGTTCACTATGAAAGTGTGTACAGAGGATACAACCAAGAGCTATCATAGTTATCACTTTATATAATAACCACATTATCGCTATGAATTAATATGTACAATTATTTTTTAATGAATGCTGTAGCCTACAAAAGACTTTAAAGAAAAAAACTTTTTTAAAGGGTGTTTTTAATCATAAAAATATGCATATAAAGTTCCCAAAGAGGACTTTTTTTTTTTAGGAGCATATTCAGGTTTAAATTATACGAAGGCTGCAGATCAAACTACCACTCCGCACCACATTTCACGGTATTTACGGTATTTACGGAGTGAATGAGATGTTAAGAGCTGGTTAACCCAGAATTCCAGGGTTAAATTCATTTAGACTGTCAAGCCAGCAGCCGCTCAGGGGCTCAGCTCCATGACGCATGCGTGTGGGGTGCCTCGGTCCATGTGGGCAACGGGCTTAGTCAGCCAAACAACTGTTTCTCTCACCTCCAAACTCTTTGTCTTTGTCCGAGAATGTCATACATTCTTGAGACTGGTTCTTTGCAGAGTTCTTGAAAGTTAGGCTTTAGAGCTCAGTGAACGAATTAAAATGACAGTTACTCTTCTGAACAATGTTTAAAAATCAGCAGAGTCCTCCAGTGTTAGAGAGAAGCCTGCCACTTGGGCCGTTCTCACAAATTTGCGGGTCCTGCCTTGTGCTCTCATAGGAAAGATGGGTTTTTCCCGTTCTATTTTCCCACATATTGAGTTGACATCCCTTTTAGAAATCTTGTGAAAAATCAGATTGTGTGGAAAACTCCAAAAAGCCCCCTTATACATGTCGTCATGTCCCCGGTTCCCCCTGAGGAGGTCCATGAAGGGAGACTCTGTCCTTTGTCATAGTCTTTTCATTGTAAGAAAAAAAATCAGACTTTTGCTATATGGATTTTGTGATGATTCAGTTAATTCCTGTTATCTTTATTAGTGCCCAAAACTATAATAAGGCACATTAAATATTGGATAAATGCTTCTGATCAACTATTGCTTTGCCTCTTTAAACCCTGCCATATCTAACTTAACATGATTGTCATGCCAGCTACTCAATAGTTAACAAACACAGGGACAGTTAAGAAATTTATTTTATGACACTGAAAACTAAAAGCCAAAATCTATGAAGCTGAAGAGATGACTCAGCAGTTAAGAGCACTGGCTGCTCCTCCAGGTGACCTTGGTTTAATTTTCAGAACCCACATGTGCTCTCATCTGTCTGTAACTCCATTCCCAGGGGATCTGGCGCCCTCTTCTGGCCTCCACCAACACTACACACACACACACACACACACACACACACACACACACACATACACACATACACAGGCAAAACACCCACATAAAAAATAAAGTGGAAGAAAAAAAGCTTAAAAGTATGTTTGCAGGGGTTGAATTAGATTGTTTTAAACTTTCTTAACATGAAATAATACAAGCTGCGAAACTGGGTGGTGAGCTCTCTGGGCTTGGATGCCTATGCTGGCTCTATCAGCTACTGACTTGGCCATTCCATATGACCTCTCTGAATCTCCACATTCTATATGGATCTCAGGGTGATGATCCTACAATGCTTCTGTAGAATTTTGAGATTCAGATGAAATGACGTGTGCAGGAGAGCCTTTTCAGCAATAAGGTACTATAAAATGTCAAGAATTATGTGTTTTTATTGCTTTTCCCATTCCTTGGTTGGCACTGATTCAAATTTTAGTTACAAGTTTTTCGTCTTACTTGTCAAGGAAGTGGGGTCTATAGCCACACATTTCCCACACTTAGGGAAACTGCCACTTAAAATACGTCAACACAAGCTTTTCTTTTCTTTTCTTTTCTTTTCTTTTCTTTTCATTTCTTTTCTTTTTTGTTTGGGTTTGGGGGAAGCAAAGGGTAGGTGGGGCAGCTTGGAACAGAGTCTCTCTACATGGCCCTGGCTGTCCTGGAACTCACTCTATAGACAAGGCTGGCCTCAAACTCATAAGAGATTTGCCTGCCTCTGCCTCCCGAGTGCTGGAATTAAAGGTGTGCACCACCATGCCTGTCTGTAATAGGCTTTTCTTAATGACAGGACACTCACATTTGATTGAGGGCCATAGATTAGATTACAGAGGGGTTACATGATGGCTAATTTAAATTGTCAACTTGACCCAGTCTAGCATTTCTGAGAAGAGTGTCTCCATGAAGGACTGTCTTACTCAGGTCGGCCTGCAGGCGTCGCTGTGGAGACTGTCTCAATTGCCTCCAACGATGTGAAAAGACCAGCCTGAAAGTGGGCGGCATCGTTCCACAGTTTGGTCCCTGGACTGCCCCAGAGGACAAACTGTGGATGTGGTGTAATCGCTGCTTTAAGTCCCTGCCTCCTTGACTTCCCTGCTATGACTGGGCTGTAACCTGGAAGTGTGAGCTAACATAAACCCTTTTCAGTCATCACAGCAATAGAAATGAAACCAGGAAAGGTTCAGAGAAGAAAACAATTTACATTTGCGAGGGCTTTCGTCAAGGTGCCACTTCCATCCATTGTACAAAGGAAGTCCTTATAAAATCTCATCTTCACTTTGCTGTCCCTGATCGAAAGGACCCCGATTCCTTTGAATGTGAATTCCACGTTTTGTTTGATGGAAATGGATCGTGATAAAAAAAGTAGTGTCTCCTTAACACATCCTTCTATTGTATCCCTGTGAAATGGACCCTCCAGGGATATCATGACAAAATTAAGTGGAACAACTGGAATATCACCTGAGGAGAAAAAAGACAGGGTGGGGGAAAGAAGCTTATACCAAAGACTGTAGTAAAGACACATTGCATACACTTTTAAATCATTACCTGATTCTTAATATCAAAAAATAGAATTGTCCATATTTTCCCCTTATACTTTAATATTATTGCAGACAGTGAATATAACTCGGTTATTAATACATGCTAATCAGTACAATTTCACCTAAAAGTATAATGTATTTCTCTCATAATAAAAATAACTGGCTGTCTAAATAATCTAAACTAGGATTTGGTTTTCTCTAAGGAACAGCAGTGACATTGTTTGCTCAGGGTTTCAGCCCCCTCGTCTTTCAGAACACTCCGCAGCAATATTTATGAATGTCTTCCAGTTGCCGTGTCAACTTTAGATTATTACAAATATTAGTAAATATTAAATGTCTGAAAAGATAGCCATCGTCACAGGAAGTTATCTTTCACGAAACTGAGTCTTATAACGAGGGCATCAGACTAGATGAGATGCAGAAAGCTTTCCTTTCCAGTGAGCTCATAACCAAGGCAGAGGAACAAGATTGTATCTAGCTTGAAGGAAGGGAGGATCTATTTGGCTAGAACTGGTGAAGGAGCTGTGCAAGGCCCACAGATCAGAAAAAGATTAAACAGCAAAGAGGATGGAGATGACCATAACAAAGAGCAGAGGCAGTACGGTCCACGGGCAGAGGAACAGGACCGAGAGCAGCGTGCTCCAAGCACTCACTTAGCACAAACTGCTTTTTCAAACACCCATTACAGCTGAATGATAAGAATTAGAGTTCTACCGGATGTGAACTTCAATAGATCAGCCCACCGTCTCCTGCACAGTGAACAGTGGTCTTTTACCACCTCCATCTGCTTTTTAATGTATATTTCTTAATGTATATTTAATGTATATTTCTTTAAAAATAGGTCAGATTGCCTGCCTTTCCATCACCCATTGCATCCCTGCAATATGTCCACATGTCAGGAAAGACACTTTCTCTCACAGTGGATGAGCCAGTGGATGCTTGCAAATCTCTCTTCTCATAACCTTTCAGGAACCTGTTGATCGTGTCCTCTTCTATCCATGACACCACTCTCGGTTCTTCAACTTCCTCCCCGGTCTGGTTACTGGTTTCCCTCTTCTTTTGCTCCTTATTATACTCAGGGACTTGAGGACTTGTTTTGATTAGTGTTTGACTTAGGAGAGTAAGTTTGTCCACAGGACTCTATCCCCATCTGCTTCTTTATATCCTCTTCTAGGTAAACTTACTCAAACCTAGGCCTCTGTTCCCCACATCTGTTCAAAGCTCTGGGATCACCTCTGTCTTAACATCCCTAGAAGAACGCCAGGTTCAACGTGTCTCAAAATGAGCTAGCTACATTGCCCATCCAGTGAGCATTCACTGCTCTCCGGCAGGAAATCTGAGTTACCCTAAATAACTTGACCCCCTTCTTACCTAGTCCCATCAGCTCTCACCTGAGATGTCTCCTGTTTTCTTCTTCACTGCTTCTGCCTCCATACCGGCATGTGTCTTATTTCATCAACTTGCTGTAATCCAAAGTGCTCTTCCTAAGTAAATCCCAGAACAGTACCAAAAATGTACTGCTTCAAACCTGTCGGTACTTCCCAGCACCCATAGGATGAATCCTGACATCCTTATCTAGTTTCTGTCATAATGATTTTTTGCCACAGTCATCAGTCCTGGCCACACAGAGGTGCCCAGGATATTCCTAACAGGATTCACTGTTTCTCATAGCTTTGATTTGGTCACACAATTCCTGAGATACAGTTTCATGGCTTCTTTGCCGGCAAAACCTCCTCAGATGGAGACAGTCATTGCTCTCCTATGGACCTGCATCATATCTGCTCCAGTTCAGCTTTTGCAGAACTTAATCAAGAGTTCCAAAGTAAGAACGATGTCTTACTAACGAAAGAACTTCCTAATGAAAGCAACTCTACAGTGTTTGGTTATCTAATTAGTTAGATGAATATTTTTAATTCCAAATCTAAGATGTAACAGAGTTGTTCTTTTGAACTACGTAATCCTATACCCTGTAAAAAATTAGTTGAGGATATAAACTACTTTTTAGATTGTGATACAAGATTCATTGTGGGAAAATAAACTCTTAATCCTAAAGCAAATGTATTTTTGAAAAGAAATCAACTTTGTCTCCATTTCCTTCCATACTGTTTGATGAAACATAAAATTTTAGTTGAGTGGTTATAATTTTGTCAAACCCATCATATTGAGTACATGTAAATTCAAAGTTTGTTGGCGTTTATTTTTCTAGTATATCCTTGGTTTGGTAGTTTTGGTTTTTGAGACAAGGTCTCACTTTATAGGCCCAGTTGCCTGGAACTCACTGCATAGCTCAGACTGGTCTCAGATTTGGGGTAATCCTCTTGCCTCAAGCTTGGCAGAGCTGGGATTACAGGATGAGCCACTGGGCCTACACAGCTGACTTGCTTTCTCCTTTTCATAGAGTTACTGTGAAATTCAGTTTTCTTAAACTTAAAGCAAAGTTATGGAGTTTTCACCTCTGCCACTGAGGGTAAAACTGTTTCTCTTTAACCACATCTGAATATGGTGTAACTGAAGACAGGAAGGACCACAGACCTTGGGAGCTGAGCCCTCAACTGTGAATAGCCAACCACAGCAATCGGTGAAACCCGCACACAGGCTGGATGTGTGTGAACATGACATGGATTATGTTTGTTTTTCCACTGTAGCTCTAGGGCCTATAGAGTGGGCACTTGATAAATATTTGTAGAAGAAAGTAAAGGAAGGAAGGGAGGGAGGGAGGAAGGATTTTTAGGGTATGAAAACCTAAAAGTTAATATACAATTAGTGCAGCATTATTAAATTTTAACTTTCAGTAATTTAGATTATTTACATGATAGAAAGACATTGTTTTCCTCAGAGCTAACTGAACAAGATTTTTTTCTCGTTACACAGAGACCCTAAATTAGATTTCTCTTCTTTATAGCTACTTTCAGTTTCTTATGATCTGAAACATGAGTTTCAGCCTGCATAACTCTTTAGCACAGCTTTTAAATGAACCCAGTCTTCACATGCCTGTCTCTTAAGATACTCGTGTCTAAAATCGATTTCAGGGGCTGGCAAGATGTCCCATCGGGTAAGGCGTGTGCAGCCAAGTCTGACCACCTGAGTCCAATCCCCGGGATCCACATGGTAGGAGAGCAATGACTCACACAGATTGTCCTCTGACCTCTACATGCATCCTGTCGAGCCTATGCCTGCACACACACACACACACACACACACACACACACACACGTCAATAAGTTTCTAGAAAAGTACAAACTGTTAAAATGATTTACCAGGAGAATATACTTTGTTCTGTTTGAGCCCATGGGTCTGCACTAACTTCTCTGCCATGATGAACACCGGCCTCTGCACTAGAATAAACTTGTTGTTCCCCACCTCAAGCTTCTGCCTTGTGAAAGTGAAAGTCCCAAGTCCTGAAATCTGGACCCCCTGAAAGGAAAAAAAAAAAAAAGACGACAAAAAGAATAATACACACAATTCCATTAAAGGGGTGAAGTTTGATAATCATCCATTTACCAAGAAAAAAAATGAAAATATAAACTAGGGCTTTAAGATTTACTAATCTCTTATCAGGGCGGTGGTGGCACTTACCTTTGATCCCAACACTCAGGAGGCAGAGGCAGGCAGATCTCTCAGTTCAAGGCCAGCCTGGTTTACAAAAGAGTTCTGGGGAAGGGAAGGCTACACAGAGAAACCCTGTCAAGAAGAAAAAGAGGAAGAAGAGGAGGAGGAGGAGGAGGAAGAGGAGGGGAAGAAGGAAGAGGAGAAAGAGGAGGAGGAGGAAGAGGAGAAGGAAGAGGAAGGGGAGAAGGAGAAGGAGAAGGAGAAGGAGAAGGAGAAGGAGAAGGAGAAGGAGAAGGAGAAGGAGAAGGAGAAGAAGAAGAAGAAGAAGAAGAAGAAGAAGAAGAAGAAGAAGAAGAAGAAGAAGAAGAAGAAGAAAACAGAAGAAAAGAAACTGGATTGTAAAGTCTACCTTGTGCATGGTTAGCTGCCGTTCCACAAACTCTGAAACATTCCCCCAGATAGTAGAGACTTCTGAAATTCAAAGGAAAATGAAAACAATTTATGCGAGCAGCCATATGAGAGTATTTTAATCCTAACAAGTAAAAATGTAAAAATAAAATTAATAATTAAATGGTAGCAACTTCTAATTCATTTAGAACCAACAGAAAATAAAATCATTCCAGAAATTATTTTTAACTAAATGATTTTTTTAACTAAAGCTTATGCCTATAAGTTCCAAAGATATAACTTTAATAACAACAATAGCAGGGCCTGTGTTGTGGCTCAGTGAGCAGTGCTCCCCTGGCGTGTGAGGCCCTAGTTTCTGTCTCCATATTACAACGAAAGGGGGCTTGTGTAACTCAGGGGTAGAATGCTTACCATGCCTGAGGTCCTGGGTTCAATCCTTAGCATTAAGTAACAGCAATAATAATGAAAACATTAATAATAACAATAATAATATAAAGTTACCTCTCTAGAATAAAGGGAAGTCAGTCATGCTTCATTTTACCTAATACATGGAGTGTTAACCAACTGTAATATAGTTTTTTTTTTCCTTAATGATGCATTCAACAGCCATTCAAAGTATTGACTCTGGGCCACCTGAGTAATAGGAACATGAATTCTTATCCCATTCTATAACAGAAGAACAAAGCCAAGGGCCATGGAGGCGTGAGAGACTGCTCTGTATATTAACTGTCCCTACTCATCTGCTCCTGCCAAATTCTCAAATATGCTTATCATGTTCATGTTTCACTGTCAGACACCAGCTGTCACCTCATTCCATTGCTGCTGCTCTGCAGGCTCCCTGCTCGTCCCAATTTACTGCTTCTAGTCTGATATGTTCTGGAAATAGCACTATACCAATACATATCTATAATAATAACTTACAAAAACTGATTATGGATAGGGACCCCAGACCCTTTCCTTTAAATTAATATATAGACTTCATAATTCTACTTTGATCCGAAGGCTTTCTGTATTTATTATTTTCTTGTACTGAGTTGAGTTCTGCTACCCCTAGTCCCCAAAAGCTAGCAAAAAAAATAATACATATAGTTACCAATAACTATAGTGTTAATGTTCAGAATAAATATACAGTCTGGATAGGAGTAGCATTTGTGTTGACCTCACCATCCCAAGTCTAATCACACGTTATCGATGATAATTTCTAATTAGGAACACTTTACAAATCAAGAGAACTAAGTTTTAATTATTAAAATAAAAGACTAGAAAAGGTAACTTTTACTGGGCTGCACTTGGGGACATGGATGAAGCCAGAGACAAAAGGTCACTTCTCCAACAAGGCAAACTGCTATTATTTTCTCTTAATGGTTTAAACTGATAACTTCAGCCTTTTAGCTCTGAAAGATCAGGGCTATAAAATACTTTTTACTTACAAGGCACCAGGAAACAAGTTTGGTGGATAGGAAGCAGCAAATGATTCTACCACTCGCTGCTAAGAGCTAAAACAGTTTATCAAAGGTCAAGTACAGTGCTGTACGCCTTTAATCCCAGCACCGAGGAGGCAGAGGCAGGAGGATCTCTGTGAGTTCCAGGTCAGCCTGGTCTACAGAGTGAGTTCCAAGACAGCCAGAGCTACATAGTGAGACGCTGTCTCAAAATAAATAAGTAAATGAAAGTTTATCAGTGAATCCCAACTATATACTGAGTTAAAAGTCTCATTGTCACCACAAGTGTCATTAACTCACTAACAAAAATCTCACTATCCCAATTTACAGAAAGAAGTTTCAGGATTACAATGTCAGAACTGATAAAGAGTTTATGACTAGACATAACATGCAGCTCAGATTTCAGGAAAATTATCTGTATCAAAGAGGAGGTGACTTAACCAGGGTCAAGGGAAACTGTGTGCTCTGTAACCAAATCCTGATGAAAAGTCTTTGGACTTAAATGGGAATTTGAACACGGTCTTTGTTCATTCAGATGATATATTGAATTCCATTGTAATGTTTTATTCAGTAAAGAAGGATAGGCAGAGTTACATAAAAGTAGTTAATTATTTAGACTGAAGTTTGCTATTTCTCACTGGAGAAGGGGGCTTTAGGCCTCTGCAATTTAATTAGAAGAGATCTGTAAATGTTACCAATTATGAGTTCTAAACAACTTGTTCTGACAACCAGTTTTAGAAATATTATCATTACATTTCAGAATGAAAATAATTCCAACTTTATAAAAAAAAATCCATTTAAATGTAACCTATGACATCAGGCTAAAAAGTCTGATCATTTGATAAAATCCAGCACTCCTTCCCACACAGGCACACACACAACACACACATACATACACAAAAATAAACTCAGAAAACTAGTGTATTCATTGACTTTGCATCGATACAGCAATACAATGAAATGTCTGAAATGGCTAACTTATAAAGACGTTCACTGAGCTCAGAGTTTTGGAGATGTTCCAAGTTCTAGATCAGGCGGCTGCACTGCTCTGGCTTTTGTGTGATGGGTAGTACACAACGGTGGGAATGCTTGTGCATGGAAGAGATTGCATGCCCAAATATGAAACTAGGGAGGAGGAGAAGAGAGGAAAGACTCATGTTCTGAATCCTGAAAACACAACTTTAATGATATTTTTAGAAGAACATTTTTCTAATGAGTTTGCGTTTCACACCCTGGAGCCTTAGATAAGTTGCACTCAAGGCACCTTCCGTTGTCCCAGCAAAACGTGTAGGATTTTCTTTAATGATGATAATCTCTAACACTTATAGCAAACTTGAACTCTTTCAAACTCTTTTGCTACCAAACTGGATGTTCTTTATCTCTTTTCTGCTCTATTTTTTGCTTGAAGTTCTCACTATAAGTCAAGCTAACATTAGTGAGTAATGACCATGCATACCCTGAATGTTACCCTACCTTGAAACTCCCTCTACTAAATAAATCACTGTTCTTTTTAAATTCATCTTATTCAAACCCCCAGCACATGGTCAGAACATAACTACCACCACCACCACCACCACCACCACCACCACCACCACGACCCCAAAATTCAGCACAATGACTTCTAACTCAATTCCCGACATAGTCTTGGTTCTCTTCTGGAATCTTAGGAGCAGTCTCTATTTTCCACATTCCTATCCACGTTTTTGTTTTCTAACTCTCACCAGAATGATCCATTAAAGCTCTGAATACATCATTCTAGGAGCTTCTTGAGTCCACAGCTCAGAACTTTCCTATATGCTTCCTGTAAGCCACTTCCATAAGTCTATGCACCCCTGGTGGGGTTTATTGCAACAATGGCCCCACTTCTCAGCATATTTTACACTCAAAAAAAGAATGTAGGAAGGGAAAGGCTATTTTGACTCGGGTATAGTCCATCACAATAGGGAAGGCACAATACTAGAATGTCTCATTCATGGTGGGAGCCTCTCCTGTGGATCAGGAGACAGAGAGCCCAGTCTGGGAACAGGGCCATGATGTAGCCCTCAAAAAAATGCCCTGGTTACCCATCTCTGTCAACCAGGTCACACAGTGTCCCCGAACAGTGCCACCAGCTAGATTTAAGTGTTCAAATATGTACACCTATGGGGGTAATTTCACATTTAAATCATAATTTGAAAGGTTAATAGATAAAAAGTGAGTTTTCTATATTGTTGCAATGAAAAAGGAGAATTTTAATATTTAACACAATACAACTTATATTAGAATTCTGAAAAAAGGAAATATGTACAGATCTCAAAATGTGCATAAAGTCTATGAGAAAATGTTTTCAAAACTGATGAAAGAAATCAAAGAATTATGTATTAAAATACTTTATACATAAGACAGTTAAGCATTGTCAAGATGTTAGGTTTTCTATAGATTCAGTACAGTCTCAGCTTCCCAGCAAGCCAAGTTTTACATATAGACAAATTCTTCTAAGACTTACATGGAGAAGCAAGACACAAAATAGCTAACAAAATGTTAAGAAAGAACAGGCAGGACCCGAGAGTACATGACTTTTAATCCCAGCACTCTGAAGGCAGGCAGAACTCTGTGAGTTAGAAGCTACCCTGCTATGCATAGCCAGTGCTAGGCCAGCTAGGGCTGCACAATGAGACCCAAGTATGAACCCTAACATGAACTATAGACTGGGCAAATGCAAAGTCAAAGTAGGATCATCATTTTTAAAAACTGTACCACGCTAGTGGGGGATGCTGAAAATTTGGGAAGCTGTGGATATGAGTGAGAAGCCTCTAAACCTTCCTTTAAACTTTTAAAATATTTAACAAAAGTTCTTATTGTGGGACTAAATAGCTTAGCAGTTAAGAGCATTTGCTGCTCTAGAAGAGGACCCAGGTTCAGTTCCCAGAACCCAACTCTGGCTTCTTACAAGTACCTGTAACTCCAACTCCAGGGAATCTGACACCATCTTGTGGTGGCACCTGCATACATAGGTGTATACACAAATACACACATACACATCAATAAAAATAAAATCTGTTTTTAAAATTATTTTTATCATTTACCTTCTCCTTGGTAGCATTTAGTTCAAATATAAACTTACACCTATTTGTATTTTGATTAAGGTCTTTCTTCCCCACTAATTGTAAATCGTGGGGCTTTTAGTCAACATCAGTTCTCTAGAGCTCAGCACACAGTAGGACTTCAAAGTACTTAAAAGGAATATGTATAGAGAGAAGGTAGAAAATATTTTGAAAGTTATAAAACTTTTCTTTTATATTAAAAAAAAACTTGACAGGAACAATTAGTGCTTCTGGGGAAGTGAAGGAAATAGTTATTTGTTCCTATTTATTTGTCTCCTAAAATCATTCACCAATGGCTAAACAACCTCCTTAAATTATAATGGCTAATAGTAGCTTGCTTCTCTAGAGCACCCTTCTTCTGAAGGGAAGAGCTCCTATTACTTATAGACAGATTCCAAAGTCCGTGGGAAGGGTGTGATTCTCCCAAGAAACTATGTTAAAAAACGGACTGCTACTACCCACCGTGAATTTTCTGTGAAAATTGTGTTAATAAGCATCGCTTTTCATTAACACACCCGCACGACTTCAAGGACAATACAAATAGATGTGTTCTTTTGTGAACTCTTCTATAGAGCCATAAGGGACTCCGGTGGAAGTAGTTTTCTCTAGGTAGCCACAGGGATTTGCATCCACCCTCGGTAAGGTGGGGGAGGTTGTTTTCAGTATCTAGTACTAATCAGGTAGGGCACAAAGCACCTGAACTGGCTCAAGTCTGAGCCACACTTGAAGCACAGTAGGTCAAGCCCCAAACCCGCACATCAAGTGGCTTACCCTCCTGGCTCAGCGAAGGCAGCGTGGGCAGCACCTGCCTGCACAGGTCCTGAAAGGCAGGGGCCATCCTGTCCAACATCTTCAGTCCCGGTTGACTCCGTGGTGGGTTCTCGATGAAGAGTCTTCTTTTTGTTATATGGCGTTTGCACTAAAGTAGTTGTCCCACCCTCCAGCCCTCTTTGCCCAGAATTTGGGATGGGCTTTCAGAAAAAACAAAAATTGCCTTAAAAGTCTTGAAATGTTTTGATATTATATTTCCCTAAATAAACGTTCTTTTGTCACCGACCTTCCCAGGTGATCTGGCTCGCTGATAACCTGTTCCCCCAACACTAAGCCAGAAGTACAAATCCACGCCCACCCAACAAGGAGGGCCTCAGCAGATGCAGGGCTA
Organism: Cricetomys ansorgei; assembly: GCA_026225945.1. Taxonomy (NCBI): domain Eukaryota; kingdom Metazoa; phylum Chordata; class Mammalia; order Rodentia; family Nesomyidae; genus Cricetomys; species Cricetomys ansorgei. Next base: position 2,639,335 of record JAMJFZ010003602.1, read on the forward strand.
GAAGGTCGCTGAACCAAGAAAGGGCTTCAGAAAGGGCGCGTGAAAGCGTTGCTATGACGCGACAAAGACTCGCTCGGTTGCTAGGGCCTCAAGGCTCGGCCCACTGAAAGAACCCTGTCTCTAGACTGCCCAGAAGCTCAGACAGCCACTTTAGAGAGTAATTTTTTTTTCTTTTTTTCAAAACAACAACAACCAAATACATATATGTGTGTGTGTGTGTGTGTGTGTGTGTGTGTGTGTGTGTGTGTGTGTATGCATTTTGCCAACAGGGATGCAGCTTAGTTAGGGATCTGACTGAGGATTTAAGTTTAAGCTGAAATTTCTTGACTTTGTTTTGTTTTGTTTCCAGGCTCTTGTCTTAGGAAATGGAGGGCTGAAAAACTGAAGACAAAGTGCATATTTTTACTCCCCCCTCTCTTTTTCCCTCCCCTATAGAGGTGGGAATGGAATCTGCTCCCGCAGACTGGCTGGTTGTTCTCCTTCCTGCTAAACATGCACGTTAACCCCCATCCAGGTCAAGAAACAAGGCTGTCAGATGGATTCTTCCTTCCCCGGAAGCCATTATCCCATCTCAAACTATACATTACTTTTGACGGTGTTGGGACTTTTGAAGATACATAATACATATTATTTTGTCTGAATCTATCATATTTTTTGTGACAGTCATTTATGATTTCACTATTTGTTCGTTTTGACTTGCATATTTCTGTGTGAATAAAGAACAAGTTACTTACCTACTTCCCTGTGGAGGAGCATTTCCATTTCCATTTGTGGACATTAGGAATAATGCTAATGCAGCCATTCTCTCAAAAAACTTTTTTTCTTTTGCTCATATACACTCATTTCTGGTGCATATATAACTCGGAGTACACTGGTGGGTTACGGGAAAGGCAAGTGATCGGTTTCGATGATGCCAAGCACATTCCCAAAAGGTGGTTGCTATGGAGAGGTGGGAAGAGCTGCTGGCATGTAATGTGGACAGATGCCAAGGATGATACACCCCCTGAAAGGAACAGGAGTTGTTCCCCATTCACTGCTTTTAAACATCTCAACCAAAAGAGGCTGCTTTGAAGCCTACCCCCCAACCCCCCCCCAAAAAAGCTATACTCCACACACTTAAATCAGGCTGCTTTTGTATACATTGCATTCATAATGATTATTCTACAGATATAAGTTTGTAATGGCGTCATTATGTCACCCAATAGTTCTACTTGGATATACACACATTGAAATATAAACTGTTTGGAATGGTGAGTTTTGTCAGTTTGACACAACGTGGACTCACTTGGAAAAGGTCTTAATGCAGGGATTCATAGATCAAGTTTGCATATGGGGATTGTCTTGACTATGTTAGTTGATATGGGAACACCTAGCCCGTTATGGGTGGCGCCATCCCATAGGCAGAGAATCCTAGAATGTGTGTACATGGAGAGAGGGCTAAGCACAAGGTAAAGATGTATGCATTCATTTCTCCCTGCTCTAACCATGGATGTGACTAGCTGTTTGAAGCACCTGCTATTCTGATTTTCCTGATATGTTGGAATTATAACCTAGAACTATGAGCTGAATAAATCCTTTTCCCCTCTAAGTTGCTTTTTTATCAGGGTATTTTATCACAGCAACAGAATAAAACTAGAATAACATCTTACTGTATATTACTTTCAATATCTCTACCATGTTAAAGATATTACATCCATTTTCTAAAAGTATGGGTAAGTCAGCTATACCACTCCTGGGCATGTACCCAAGGGACTCTTTATCCAGCCATAGAGCACTGCTGCACTATTCACAACATCAGGAAAATGGGACCAGCCTAGTTTTCCATCAACAGAAGAAAGGATAATGAAAATGCATGTATGCACAATGGAATTTTGCTATCAAGAAAAATGAAATATCCAGGGAAATGGAAGGAACTAGAAAGAATTATATCAAGTGAGGTGACTTGATATATTGTCTCCCATATGGAGATCCTAACTTCAGTGTTTGTATGTATGTAAATAAAGGTGGAGAGAGTGGAAATAAGCTATGAAACTAGATAGGGGACCAGGAAGTGGGAGAAGAAGAGTTTAAGAGGGACAGGGAGGACATATATGACATGAAAGTGGAAAATAGGCTACTGGGTATGGACAGGCACAGGGCGGGAGGGGAGAAGAGAAGACAAGGAAAGAAACCAAAAATATGTTTGTAAAATGCCGGAATAAACCCTAATTATTTGTAAGCTACTAGTGTGGGTAGACAACCTGTATTATCTATGGATCTCCTTTCAAGATAATAACGAGATATTATGAAATATTTTTATACAAAAGAAGCTGAGAACTAAGTTTTGAGCTTAAACTAGCTTTTTTCAGGAAAATAATTTTTCCTTCCACTCTCTAGTTTAAAGCCTGACTTTTGTCCTTTAATCTGTTCATAGTGTTTGGTCGTGAAGAACTTGGATACCTCTGAGGAGCTGGGGTGACAAACTCCTATAATCCCTGTACATGAGAAGTAGAGATAGAGATTCAGAAGTTCAAGGCCAGCCTCAGCTACACAGCAAGTTCAAGGTCAGCTTGGGGTACATTACATCCTATCTCAAAAGCAACAACAACAAAAAAATCCTTTAAAGAAATATAATATTGCCAGGCGGTGGTGGCGCATGCCTTTAATCCCAGCACTTAGAGGCAGAGGAAGGCAGATCTCGGTAAGTTTGAGGCCAGCCTGGACTACAGACTGAACTTCAGGACAGCCAGAGTTACAACAGAGAAACCCTGTCAAAAAAAAAAAAAAAAAGAGGAAGGAAGGAAGGAAGAGAAAAAAGAAATATAATATTAGGGTAATTTTTAGCCATACTTTATTTTATGTATAGCAATATGATTTACATAATAATACTCTGTAGAATGATTTGATATACTTAAAGAAAAAAAGAAAAATTTGTCCAATAGGAAATGGCCAGCGCTGCAAACATACAGGTAGCATTATACAGACTGAGCAGGTTATATTTACATGTTTAGGACTATGCTTGCGTGCACGCACACACACAGACAAACACACACACGTAACAGCAATTAATGAAAAAAGAGGCCATGAATTTGAAAGGGAGCAAGGAGGAAATGGAAGGGAGAAACGATGCCGATATATTAGGATCTCAAAAAACAAAAGACATAATTTTTAAATAACTATATAAAAATTAAAAATTTAGATTAAAAATGTATTTAATGACAATTCATGTCTAATACCTGTTACACTAATGGTCAATGGAAATAAGAATATCCAACTTTAACAAGCAATCCTGTTGGATTCTTTTGGAACGCAAAAATGGTTCTTGTGACTTCAGCACAGAGACATTCTTCACACCTTTTCACACACACACACATGCACACACACACACAACTTCACACCTGAATGCTTGCCTTCTTTTCACTATTTTTTTCTTTTTGAAATTATATTTAATTACATCATCAAAAAAAATTCCCATCCACTCCTGCCTGCTCTCTTCCAAATTCATGGCTTCTTCTTTTTTTTCCCTTCATCGATTTTCCATTCTAAGGTCACAACATTCAACTCCTGTAAGACATGGCGCGTTCTCAAGCCTTTTACCCCTTGGGATTCTTTCTTAAATTGGAGTTCTCTTTCCAAGTCTCTGATGTTATTAGGAACCTTCCTCTGCCCGCCTATACCGCTGGGTTAATCCTCCTCTGGACTTGAATTTCTTCAATGTTTCTTGAGTGGCTAGTTCAGCAAGCTTTTTAAGTGCTTGTGTTTGGGCAGTTAGCCAGGATCCCTGCATGCTATCCATCTGCAAAGCACCATCTAGTGGTGAGACAGGGTAACTAGTTCTAGATTGCTTAATTTGTACTCCAGCTTTCGGACAGCTTGTGAGATCCTGTTAAGGGGAATAAAAGTTACCATGGTCTGCATAACATGCATGTTATCTGAGAAATAAAATAAAATAATGTTTGAGAGAATATTTCCCCACTCTTTTGCCCACTCCTGTTTTCTCTCACTTCCCTCCCTGTTTGTCGCATCCTAAATCTATCCTTTTTCTCCTATATTTTAGTTGTTTGTTGATAAGAATATGCCGGTTTGCATTTGCAATATTCTGGCTCCTTAAGAGCATCCAGATTGCCTTCTGGAATGCACACAACCGCTGTTGTGCATGATCTCGATTGGACAGTCTTTCCCAGCGACAGCAGGAAGATCTGGAAAGCAGCCATGCAGAAATGGCACGCTCTCCTCTCTAGGCTGATTTAAGAAAATTGCCAGGGTTCATAATGCCCACCTTTCACAGCTCTCTCCGTTCCTGCCTGCCTCCTTCCATCACTCTGGCCTCCCCCATATAACTCCCGACAACTAATTCAAGTCAACATTTGTGACCTTGTTGTTTACAAATTTATAAAAACAATAAAGTGTCAGACTCGTGTGGTGGCATCAAATGAGGCAGGCTGTCTACTGTCCCACATCATGACCAGATTTAAGGGATCTATTTAAATCCGAGCTTAAGTAAAGCAGGTGGCAACAGTGGGACCTCATGCTGTTAGCATGGTGATCCTTCGAAAATCAGAGAAAGAACAAATGCTAATGGGAAGATTAGACTTGCCCAATGTAGATTAGATTGTGTGGTTCTGGGATAGAAATTAATCTGCCTAATGGCTCATCAAATCAAATAGGAAAAAAACAGCTGCATCTGGGAAGGGCCCCTCAGCTTGCCCCTACCTCCCCCAACCCTCACTCCCCACAAAGATCCTCCATCCCCAGAGGAGCAAATTGAGGGGTTTGAGGGAGGGGTGCATGCAAACAACCGATGGTGTATCAGGCAAAAGAGTTTATGAGATACATGGGGCTGAAACTTCATTCTGGTGCCAAGGAGTGGCCCCTATGAGGGAAACAGAAGCAAGATTTGTTCTTGAGATGTCTGAGCATGTCTTACCTGGCTCTCATACAGTTAAAGCAGAATGCTGCTCTCCATCTAGAATTCCTCCGCATGACTCAGTTCAGCTGACCGATTAGTAAAGGGCAGCTCTGGGTTCTATTAAGAGCTAGCTAATACTTAGAGAAAACTACTTGAAGCAGGGAGATGGCTCAGTGAGTAAAGATCGCGTCTGCAAGAACGAGAATTTAGATCCCCACTACTCAAACAAGAACCCAGGGATAGCCCAGGGCAAGACAGGAAAATCGCTGGGGCTTACTAGGAGGGTGGCCTCCATGTTCAGTGAGAGCTCTCTCTTGCTAGTCTGCAGGGAATAAGAAAGAGAATGAGATCAGGACTTCCCAACACTACTGAGGAAATTGGGATTCCCTTTTGGGGGGTTCTTGATCTTGTTAATAAAATAACTTAGAAGCAGACTCCAAAAGAAGGAAATTAACTTTATTAGTTTAAGAGAAAAATGGGGCAGATAGGCTGTTAATCTCAGCAGTTTCCCGGAGTTGAGAAGAGAAAGCTATGCCAGTTGAATGATGGCCCTAAAAAGTTGGCATCTCTGGCCCTGGCTGGGAAGTAGTGGCTTGCAACTTTAGTCCCAGCAGTCAGGAAGGAAGAGGCAGGTGGATTTACATGAGTTCCAGGACAGCCTGGTCTACAGAGTGAGTTCTAGGACAGCCAGGGCTACACAAAGAAAGCCTGTTCTGGGGGGTTGGGGGGGCGGTGATAGGAAGTTCAAAGAAAAAGCAATTATTTGAGCTCATGGCAGCAGAAGCTTGAAGCAGCTGCTCACATTATGTTGGCAGAGAAGAGAGCAATGAATTCACAGTGCTGCTCACCCACTTCCACGGCTGGGAAAGGGCACTACTGACAACAGGAAGGTCTTCCCACCTCAGTGAAGGCAACTGAAACAATCCCCACAGGCATAAGAATGGTGGTGTCCCAGCTGATTCTAGAATCTGTCAAGTTGACAGCTATCACATCCTAATGCTCACTTGGATGCTGGGAGTCAAACTCAGGTCACCACGCTTGCGCGGCAAGCCCTTTAATAGACAGAACCATCTCCCTAGCCCCCGAATTAAAACCTGGAAAACTGAGACCTGACACGGAGATGTCTAAACTAACAATGTTTTCCTGTGGTCCCAAGGAACCTTGCCCATACTTTTAACATGTTGTACTCATTGTATCAGCATCTGTTTTCCACTCCACAGGAAATAAACATCTGTTTCCATATCACCATACCACAACATCTGGCATATAAGACATAATCAAATGCATACTGTACTTCTTTTAATGACAGGTGACAGAGGCTCTCACATCACATAAGATTTTGAATGCCTCCTATAATCCTTTGAAACTGTTCATCGTTTTATTTTTTATAGTTTGATTTCTAGGTCTTGTTTCAGAACTATCTACATGAAACTTTAAGTAACAGCTCCTTCCTAGTTGGTCCCTTAGCAATGCGTCTACCACTGCTCCTCACAAATTTAATTTGTGTCTAATTCACAGCATTGGCGGGATTGCTTTAATATGGTTCTCCAGACTTTTTTATCAGAAATGTTAACACTAGCTACTCTTCTGCCAATGCTGCATTTGTGCTTGTTTTCTCTCCCTCTATCTCTCGCCTGTGTGCATGCACACTCCAGGTCTATTAATTATAAAGTCAGGCCTAACATCAGGCCCTCCCACACTGCATTTGGAGAAGAAATTATTTGAAGAGCCCAATATTACTTTTTCTGTCTGGATTCACACTATATGAGCTCTTCAAGAACAACCTAATCACAAACAAAGAGCTCCTTACAATGTCTTCTCTTACTGGGCTGGATAACTACAGATTGGTATAATCAAAAGAATGAAGCAGAAAAGCCACCCAGCAGCTGTAAAAAGGCAGCTTAAGTTTGTCAGATGGCTAATAGAAGAAATTAGACAGCTAAGACTACAGAAGGGGCTACAAAGAGCCAAAGGTGAGACCCATTAGCTCCAGTGACTGAAAGATGTCCTGAGAGCCACCCTGGCTTAAGAGCTGAAGAGGCATCCACACTGTGGGAGCTTTAACACTAGCTGCTGAATGCTAGCAGGGCTACTGGCACCAAAGCCCAGAGCAGTGAGCCTCTGACTTGTGCATCTAGAGATGCTTGTGGCTTTGAAGACAGCCAATATTACTCATCTATTTCATGGAGCCACAGCCTCTGAAGAGTATTTGGTCCGAGTATCTAGAGATATAAGCCTCTGGGTTTTAAGGCCTAGAGCTGCAAGTTTCTAGTTCCCAGGGCCTTGAACTATAACTTTCTTGGTCTTTTAAGCTTAGCCTATAAGCATCACACGTTTATGAGTTCAGGCTACTACTCATCTATTATCATTTTTTATCTCAACAGCAAAAGAACAACTCTCAGTGTTGTTAAAATTCCTTCCCCGAGTGAGGCATCTACCTCTCTTCCAAAGGTCCCAATGATAGACCAAGATATGATTCCACCAAAGTTCACTCTGGAAAAGCAATGAGTCAATTAGACTTACTTACACAGTAATAGGTGTGAGGGTTATGAACAGATTGGGCGACCTTAAAGCAATCACACTAGAAGATCTACACACTACAAATAAATAGAGCCCCCTCCCTAGTCTTTCCTCCTCCCTGAGGCCAACTGCATGAGTCTTGTTGGAAGGAGTACTTGAGTACTCTGTATTATGGCCCTACACAGCCCTCCTTTTATGAGAGGCCAGCTGTCAATGAGTTCAGCTATAGTGATAATTTACAAGAAGACACAGTTGAACTCACGAAATGGTGGCAGTTTGGCTGAGATTACCCAGTCACTGTGACGACTTGCTTGTGGCTTTGGGAAGGAATTAGCCACTTCCCACTGCCATCTTCATGTGAAGGACCTGGTTAGTGTCTTCCTCCAGATGTTGGCTACTAAAGAATTCCTAAGAACACTGGATTAAATTCCACTGGAGTGGTTGTCTGGCCATCCAGATGCTTGTCATTTAGTTGAAAACATAGGGCTAAGGATCATCACCTTGGAGCTTTACACTAGTCAAGTGTTAAACTGTGTCAAGTAAACTAATTTCCTTAACGACAGCTTTCCTCCATCTCTTTTAAAAAGACTTTCTTTCCATGGGTTCGGGGCTCAAACTCAGGTTGCCATGGTTATGTAGGAAGTGCCTCTACATGTGGAGCCACCTTACTGACTCAAATTATTATTATTATTTTTCAAAGCTGGCTTTTAAAGTCAGGGATCCTAAAGTTTTGGAATTCTTAAAGTCTGAAAACTGCCAAGCAAACTTTTAAGTCTTCTTTTTTTTGTTGTTGTTTTTTTTTAATTTTTGTCCACAAGTCAAAGAAACCCAGCGAGTTCAGGTATAAAAGGCACCTTACCAGTATCCAGTATTATCTCTAAATTTGGAAAAACAAGATTAGTCAACATAGACAAAAGAAATACATAAGTCAAAATGTCTGAAGGCCCAAAGGGCAGTCTCAATCAACATCTGCATTTGACACACTAGAAAAAAAGAGCTTTTTAATATCTCTGTCTTAGAGATTAATTTTTAAAATTGCATCTAAGTCAATTTAAAAATATTTTACAGTCAGGCTTAGTGGCACACACCTTTAATTCCAGCACTTGGGAGGCAGAGGCAGACAGCTCTCTGTAAGTTCAAGGCCAGCCTAGTCTCCACAGTGAGTTCTAGGACAGCCAGAAGTACATAGTGAGACCTTGTCTCAGGAAACAAAAAAAAGGAAGAAAAGAAAAATAAAATGGGTATTTAAAAAACTTTTTGCTAGTCATTTTAAATAATGAGACATAAATGGTGCTTTCTGGATGCTCATAAGTTGACATAGATACCCAGTATGGGCAGATATCATACATGAACCTAAACAAGCTATGTTAACTTCTGCCATGGGTACAAAACAACCAACTTAAAGGATTATTTTGGTTCACAGTTTCAGAAGCTTCAGTGTGTGATGGCTTGGCCTTGTTGCTTTGAGGCCTGAAGAAAGGGTGTATCACAATGGAAGCACATGGTGAAAGTTTGTTCACCATCATGCAGTCAAGTAACAAAGAGTGAGAGGAAGAGAATGAATCCCAACATCCTCTTCAAGGGTATGGCCCAAATGACTCTATGGCCTTCTACCAGACTCTACTTCCCAAAGGTCCCATGGTGCTACAGATGGTGACTGAGCCTTTAAATACACAGTCTATTGGAGAACATTTAAGATCTGTAAATGATAGCTCTGGGTTTCAATATCTCTAATAGTCTACTTGTCATTGCTTCTCATTCTCTTGTAATTGCAATACTTTGAGAGAAAATCAATAGCTCAGAATTGCTGCTAACAAAATGGTTGCCCTCCCAGGTCCTGTGGTAAAACACTTTCACTAAGATTTATAACCACTGGTTAAAATCATCAAGAATTCTTTTATTTCTATAGCTTCTATATTTTTTCATGGCTTTGTATACATATTTATTTCAGCGTTTGCCTTAGCTTTAAGAAAGTTTTAAGACATAATCCACATATACAAATCACCATTTACAGAATAGTTTTTAGCATTCTCAAAACTGCCAGCATCATCACAATCTGACTTTACATCTTTTTGTTTTGTGAATTTTTTTATTCTAGAGCACTTTCATCCTCCCCCAAATAAGCCTCAAATTCAGTAACAGTTAATCCTCTCTCCTGACCCACAGCAACCACTGATCTTCGGCTCCAGATTCACCTTTTCTAGATATTTTTACAAATTAAATCAGTGTGTGGTCTTTTAGAATTGGCTTCCTTCGCTTGCCATGTTTTCAAGATTACCCGTGCCACAGGCATGTCAGGTCTTCATTCCTTTTTTATTGCAAATAAAAAATACAAAATACGCCAGTGTGGGAACTCAGCACACCCTAGCCTGTTGCAGTCGGTGGACAACTGAGTTGTTCCCATTGTTTTAGGCTAAGAATAGTGCTATTGACATTTGTGTACTATTTTTTTTGTAAGAATGTTTTTCTTTTTTAAAACGATTATTTTAAATTATTTGTCTAGGTATGGCTATGTGCGTATGCCTACAGAGACCAGAGGTGGCAGGTCCCTTGAAGCTGGAGTTACAGGTGATGGTGAGTCACCAAATATGGGTGCTGGAAATTGAACTTGAGTCCTCTGCCAGGGCAGTGTGAGCTTTTAACCACTTAGTTGTCTCTCCAACCCACTATTTTCATTTCTACTGAGTTCTAATCAGTTTAGACTATTCTAAACAAGTACTTAGACTAAGAGACAAAAAATAAATGATATTAATGCTCCCATTACTTTCTGTACCATTAGGAACTGCTTATCTTGAAACCAGGCTTATACATGCATTCTACACAAAAATCCATCTTGTGCATACAGAGTAATTTTTTAATCATGCAGATACTTAACTTTCTTCTCTTCTTGTTTCCCTGGGGATAACTATGCATTTATAACATGCCAGGAGTATATGCCACATCTAAGAGCTCTTGGAAATTAAAACTAATTCAATTTGTTCACACTATACAAAATGCTATTGCAAGAGCAAGAATAACTCAACTAGAAAGGTCATCCAACATTTAATTCTCACCATCTGCTCTGAAAGTCAAACTAACTTAACCATATTGACCCAGGACTGTCATAGACAACAGTCTTTGATGTCCTCTTACCAAGCCAAGAGACAGTTTGTGTTAAATAACTTGTACCTCTACCAAATCACTGAACAAGCAGAACAGATTGGTTTTTTTTTTAAGATTAATTATTTCTGCCTGCATGTATATCTATGCACAACATACCATGTCTGATGTATGGTATGATGCATGGTATGATGATGTATGTATGGTCTGACGTCCTTGGGGGACAGAAGGAATCAGACTCCCCAGAACTGTAGTTACAGATGGTTGTGGGCCACTGTCTGAGTGCTGGGAACCAAAGCTGGGTTCTTTGAAAGAACAGCAAGTGCCCTTAATCACTGAACCATCTCTCCAGCCCCAAAACAGATTTTGACTAGGTAAAAACAAGTAGCTATATGACCAAAATAGATTCAGTTGAACTTTGGGACATAGTTTTGTAGATTGGGTTTGGTAATCTAGGGTCCTGGTTACATATATGCTCACAGAATAATCATTCTTGTTCTGTCATATTGAAATTGATTAATGCTTTTTATCTTGAGTAGTGAAATACATTGAATAGCCAATTAAGATACAGGACTGAACAACAACCATTTATTAACAAGAAAGCTTGAGCATAATCACTACCTTGAAAATTGGACGCATAGCCAGGGGTGGTGGTGCACGCCTTTAGTCCCAGCATTCAGGAGACACAAGCAGTAGACCTCTGAGTTTAAGGTCAGCCTGGTCTATAGAGTCAATTACAGGACAGCCATGGGTAGCTACACAGAGAAACTCTGTCTTGGAAGAAAGGAAAGAAGGGAGGGAAGGAAGGAGGGGGGAAACTTAGATTATGTAATCATAACCCAGTAACCTAGGCTTCTGGCTGAAGGAGGCCAGAGGAAAACTGAAAAAAAGTCACACCACATGCAAACTCCTAAGCTACCAAACTCTAACAAGGGTGGGGCTGGGGACAGCTAAACTAGATCCTTGTAACAACAAACAACTGCAAACCGATCTAACAAGTAGCTAATAGGTTCATATATTTTAAAGACACTGTTAATACTGTTTTTTCTTCAGATCACTTAACTTTCACCTTTTCAAGACAAAAGACACTGTGCTGCTATCAGTGACCATTTTTCCAATTTTTTAAAATTATCTGCCAAAACAGCACAAAACTGATTCAAGTCTCCAAAACTATTAAGTTCCCTTCCTATATAAGGACCCTGTGGCTCCTTTGCTATACATGCTTCCTGGATGAGAAGCTAATATATTCAGCTTTGATTACAGATGAGATCCTAGTGGTCTTCAGCCAATTTGCTTCACCAGTATGAGTCCTTTTTAAATGAGACAAAAAGCTCTGCCTTCATATGCAAAGGTACTGAATCCTATATTCTAATATACTAATGTTAACACTGTTCAGTACAAGTTCACTGGTATTAAACATAGGAATTTATTAAATATAAGCACATCAATCTGCAGATATAAAAACCGACAGCCAACCTTTCTTGATTGAAAAACAACAAACTTACTAATCTTAAAAAATACTCCCTGAATCTAGATGTGGTGATATGATATATCCCTGTAATGCCAGTACACAGGAGGCAGGGGCTCGCATCAAAAGCTAAAGGACATTCTCAGATACAGAGGGAGTTGAGACCAGACTGGGCCATATGAGAACCTATCTCAAAAACAACCAAAAAAGAAAAAAAAAACAAAGAAAAGAAAAAGGAAGGGAGGAAGGAAGGAACGAAGGAAGGAAGGAAGGAAGAAAGAAAGAAAAGGGAAGGGAAGGAAAAGGAAAAGGAAAAGGAAAGGAAAAGAAAAGAAAAAAGAAAAGAGGAGAAAAGAAAAGAAAAGAAAAGAAAAGAAAAGAAAAGAAAAGAAAAGAAAAAAGAAAAACTCCTTGAAGATGTTTTCCATCTTAAAACACATACTTGGTGTTTTTAAAAAGTTCCCCAATTATGAAATAGCTGGTTTAAAACTACTCTAAACAGGACATGGTGGGACAAGCCAGTACCACTTAGCTACATAGTGAATTATTAGCCATCCTGAGACCGTTAAAACCAACCAACAAAGTTAACTACTCTAGCAAAGTACTGTAAGAATAACAAAAAAGTTATACGTGCAATATTATTTTGAATACTACTACTGTGAGTAGAATTTATTTTAAGAAATGAATGACAGCCAATACAAAATGTTTGCCTCTGAGAAGCATTTCACACTTAGAAGGGGAAGATAATTAATATTGAACATTTTCCTTGTTCAGTGTTTCTAATTTTTATAAGGGTTTGAGTAAGCTTCAGTCACTGAGAAGTTTGAAAGGTAGGTAGGCTTCACAGTCCTTTTGACTTCATGCTTTGATATGACAAATTATTTTATTCAAATTATGTTTTCCAAAAGAGAGGGTTCTGTGCTAGTCGTCTCTGAAAGTTTTCATACCTAGAAAAGAAAATCCAGATTTATATAAGAACATTTAAATCACTTCATAACTTACCAAATAACTGCCATCAAAAATAATTTTATATTGTCATTTCCAAAACACTACAATAAGAAGGGTAGAGGGCAACTCTGGAACTCAGCACTATAAAGAGCGGGAAAAATGACCTAAGGCAAGATGGGACTGACAGCTCCTGGCATAGCCCAGCACTCAGACAGATCCTGGCTAGGAAGCCAGAGAAAGGATCACTGCAGAGACCGCAGATTCCTGAAAGCAATTTGCTCAAAGTCAAGCAGCAGAGTACCAGCTCCTACAAAGTTTCCTAAAAACTTGGGACATTCAAAGTGAAAAGAAATCCTTACAAAACACATGAAGTCAGACAAAAAGATTTAATAGTCATTATGTTCAAAGGTGCAGAGCAAGCTACACAACACCCAGTGTGTTGACTTTCAATCAAGACTTTATAAAGAGGGTAAAATTTTTGTTTATTAATACTTTTGAGTTATTTTTATTTTACATGTAAAAGAGTTTTACTGCATGCACATGCATGCCATGTGTGTGCATGATATCTACTGAGGCCAGAAGAGGACATCAAATCCTCTGGGACTTGAGTTACAAAAGGTTGTGGGTGCTAAGAACTGAACTCAGGACTTCTACAAGAGCAGCCCACTGAGTCATCTCTTCAACCCTAAGGAGAAAATGTTTTGATCTATTGTTCAAGTGTCATTGTATCATGCCTAAAAATGATCCCTAAAACAGATAATTATCTTTCCCTGTCTTTATTAATTCCTAATGGCTGCTATGTAATAGGATATTTAGGGTATGAACTGTTCTAGATCTAAATGCTACAGAATATATAATATATTAATATATGTTGATACCCACAATAAAAGACTTTGTCTACCTCTCAAAGAAGAAATACATGCACAGGAAAAATATATGTAGTTACTAAAGCCTTAATACTAGAGATTGAAATTGTCTCATACCATTTCAGAACCACATTTGCTGGGATGAACATTTCAGATGGATTTGGTGTCATCTGGGCTTGAGAGAGAGCAAATGATGAAGCAAAATTGTAGAAGTTGTCCAACATCTTCTGTGTGAACTGAAAAGTTATTAACTGATGTTAGTGAATATACAATTTAGACCTCAATATCTTTATTTAAAAATATTCCCGTATTAACTTGGTTCTAAAGAATATAAGCTCTTCCAGCACTCCAGCAGCAGTGACGGGCAGATTTCTATCAGTTCCAGGCCAGCGAGCACTACACAGAGAGACCCTGTCATAAGGGTAGTCATAAGGTGATGTTTATCTAGGAAGGAAAGGGAAGATTTTCCTTCAAAGCCCTTTCCCCTCCATCTCTGCACAGCTCCTAACACCACTCTCCTCCAATCACTGTATTTCTTCATATAAACTAAAAGTTCAACTATTATTAGAAAAGCTATGAGGGATCATTACCGTGAAAGAGAGCAGGATGAGCACTGTATTTATTATTCCATATTCTCTACTTGTTCATCTGTCTCTTCTCACTGACCCTAAAATGATCAAATCTACTAATGTACAAGTGTCCATAATAGAAGTTAGAAGTAAATTCATTCGTTCTTCATGAAAATCAAGTAGTATTAAAGGCAACAAACCTAAAATAAAAAAATTAAAGGCAGTGCTCCTTTGGGCTCACTCAAAAACAGTCTTCCAGAACATCGAGTGGCTCAGAGGGTAAAGGCTGGGTCCATGCAAACCTGATGGCCTGAGTTCTATCCCAGGAACCCAGAATGGAAAGAGAGAACTAACTCACAAACAGTCTCCTGACATCCACTCCCACCATGGCACATGTAACCCACTCACACACATATAAAATACACACTCACTCACAAATAATTCACACACAACAATAATAAATTTCTTCCTAGCATTACTTTCCCAAAAATATAAAACCAGCCCAAAGGTTCCTGATGCATCTTTTTCACAAGAGGAAATACCTTATTGGGGTCTTAAAATCTTAAAATTATAGAGGTAATACAATTCAAAAATCTATCTTTAAGGTATCATAATTACCAAGAATTAGTCAGTAAAGTCACTAACCAAAAGATTACTGTTAGAAACAAAGTTGGCAACAACCCTCCCCACAGCAATAAGAATTTTCTTCTTTCTTTTCTTTTCTGACATAGAAAGGAAGACTTAATGTATAAAGAAAGGTAACCAATTCTCCCCCAAATTAAATGTACAAAAGTTCAATGCTACTTTCAACAAAATTCTAACAAGTTTTTTCACAGAATTTCACAAAGTGGAACTGTCTGGAACTCAACAAGGTGATTGAAATTATTAGGAAAAATACCTAAGCCTATTCTGATGAGGAGAAGGAATTTGGACTATTAAATGTTAAGACTTAGCTGGCAAAAGGTGGGCATGGTTTAATTCTATCACGAAAGAGGTAAAGTCAAGTGGATCTCTGTGAGTCCAAAGTCGAGCTGGTCTACATAGTGAGTTTAAGAGACTCTGAAAGATACTTGCATATATGTGACACAGGATTCTTGTGTATATGAGATACAGGACAAAGACATTATTACTGGAGGGGGGAGGTGCTAATTATTAAAACAATAGGCCAGAAAAATAAAAATTAAAAAAGTAAAGGAATTCAACATGGAAAATAAAGGAACTTCTATACTAACTATAAAACAACCCAAATACATTACATAAGAGACCCAAAACACCAATTCACAGTATTAAAAAAAAAAGAAGAAGAAGAAAAAGAAAAAGAAAAAAGAACTAGCAGAGAGCCCAAAGAGGAATTGCTCCAGTGGAATGTCATAGTGGTATGGTTTCTACTTGCAGACTCTGGGCATAAATTAAAACTGAAAACAAAAATGTACAAAAATAAACAAGCATAAATACTGTTCTACATAGAGTTCAGTTCTGAAAACTGTACCTGGTGCTAGCCCCAAAACACTAAATCTTATTTTAGCCAGAGTTGACGCAGGGAAGATGGGAAGAAAGGTGTGCGGGTGGCATATATATATATATATATATATATACACATGTAAAGGCACGAGGCTGAGAGAGTGGTCATCATGTTCCATATGGGAAAAGCAATGGAATACATCTATAACAAAATTTAAGAACAGATTAAGGAACTCACTCTGTAGATCAGGCTAGCCTTGAACTCAGAGATCTACCTGCCTTTTCATCCAAAGAGCTGGAATAAAGATCATTACCCCTGGCAATAGTTTTTTTTAAAGATTATTTGCAGGGGGGTGGGGTGGGGGTGGGTTTTGTTTTTGTTTTGTTTTTTTTTTTTTTTTTTTGGTGTCAAGAGATCCACCTAGAACTACCACTGATTCTTACTCCAAGCCCTCAAAGATTCAGTCTATTCATGCCAGCAACCTTCGAAAGTATGCCTTTGCTGCAGACCCTGTCAGTGCATCCTCATTCTCTCTTATGGGAATTATTTAACAGACGCCTTTTTAATTTCCAACACCCACTTTTCTATCATATGAGCTGATGATACTCCTCATTTCACAGAGGAAAGAAAAAGCCTGCCCAGGTTCTCTTCACCACATCTGCCTGTACCCAGCATCCATCACCCTAGCTAAGGTGAGCACCCCAACAGATACTGCCATCTTTATTCAAGGGCTGGAAGAAGAAAGCACAGGCAGGGCCTGGCACCACAAGGAAAACTGAAACCACAGTTTTGGCAACTTTCCACTCTTTCCTATTTCATCAAATCTTTTTGTCTTATTTATTTTTTAAAGTGCCAAAACCTAACCAGACACAGAGAGACAAATATTGTATGACCTTTCTTACACATGGAAAAGGTTGAACTCACAGAAGCAGAGGAATGGTGGCTATCAAGGGTTAAGGGAAATGGGGAGTAGCTGCTGGTTGAGAGCACAAAGTTTATATACAACAGAAGTTATACATTGAAAGTATACTTGAAATCTGCTACATCTGATCTTAAATATGCTCACACAAGAAAGAATATGATAGCATGGACATGTTACCTAGCTTTAGTTACTTCACAAAGCAAACATATTAAACATTATCTTAAAGACCATGAAAACAAAATTTTTTGTCAAATATACTATAATTGGGGGGGGGGGGTTAAATATATGTGCATTACCTGAGTAAATGAGTCAACTGAGGACACAGCAGCACTGCCTACAGGAGTCTGCTGAGCCAGACTGTCCAATAATTCCACGGAAATTCCAATCTGAGCAACAGAAGGGGTTCGCACAATATTCATGGCTCCAAATGGGTGTTGGCTTCCTTCTCCTGAAAAAAATGTACAGGTGCTCCAAATTTCACACTAACTTGTATTCATGCAAATTCCTCTGTAAATGAGGAATCTCTCCCTGATTTAACACATTTCACTTCAGGGTCCCTGTTCTGCTGCCTCTCCAAGTGAAGCTCTTCCTTGAACCTGAAGGCCTGCTCCCCACTTCAGCCCTTGATGCTGTAACTCTCCTGAGTTACTCATCCCAACTGTCCTTTGATATGAACCCCTGCTCTCTCTAACACAAGTTTCTCCAGGAAAAGGCACAAACAGTATCTTACAGATCTCAGCACCACACACAAAAGCAAATAATGAAATAAATCTCACAAGTCAGATCTCTAACACAAGCGTTTTGTTTACAGCCACACCCTCTTCTTTTCTTGCACATGCACTGTCGAACCCAGTCCTACAAGCTTAAAACTATGAAACCTTTAGTGGCTCATCATTTGTTGAAGTAAGGAAGGTCATCTTGTCTAGCCATAATGTGCAAAACATTCTCATTTTTACATTTATAAGCTTTATTAGGAATGACCAACTATGGGGCCAGTGAAAGGGCTCAGCAGGTAAAGCACTTGCTGCCAAGCCTGATGAGCTGAGTTAGATCCCTGGGACCCACATGGTAGAAAATGAAGCCTGCAAGTTGTCCTCTGACCTCCACATGCAGCCTGTGGAGTACTCACACACACCGACAATAAATGAATGTATAAAATTAAAAAAGAGAACTGGCAAGATAGTAAAGGTATCCAAGGGTAAAGGCACCTCCCACCAGGTCTAATAATCTGAGTTCTACCTTCAGGACTCCCACGGTAAAAGGAGAGCGTTGACTCCTGCAAGTTGTTCTCTGACGTGCTGTGGCACATACACGATAATATTAAACAACTCTTCAAGAATGACCAACTTATAATAGTCACCTTGACAGAATCAAGAATACCTAAGAGACAGGCATGCAAGCTTGTGAGGGATTATCTAAATTGGCTTAACTGAGATGAGAAGATCCATGATCCTCATTTCCTTCCTGTTACTATGATAAAAGTCTGACTGACTAAAATCAAGTTAGAAAAGGAAGGATTTATTTGGTTTACATTTCCAGGTTATAGTCCATCATTAAGGGATATTAGGGTAGGAAGTCAAGGAGCTTGAAGCAGAAACCATGGAGAAACACTGCCTGCTGATTTGCTCTCAGGCTCAAACTAAGCTAGCATTCTTATACAGACAGGGACCACATGCCTCGGGAATGGAGCTACCCACAGGGGACACTAGGCACTCCTACACCAAATCAATAATCAACACGGTCCCTCACAGACATGTTCCAGCTCAACCTGCTCTAGGTTAACAATTGAGAAGTCTCTTCTCAGATGGCTTAGACTGTGTCAAGTTGAAAATGTGTAAAACTAGGGCACTCACCCTGAATGTGGAGGTATTATTCAATGGGCTGGAGTCCATGACTGAATAAAGAGGAGGGCTGAGCACAAGCATTCATTGATTTTTGCTTAACTGTGGGTACAATGTGACCAGTTCTCGGGTTCCTGCAGCCATGACTTCCAGGCATGATAGCCCTTTCTTCTGTAGGTTGCTTTGCTCAGGTGTTTGTCATAGCAAGGGGACAAGTAATACAGCAATCCAATTTTTTTGTACACTTTTGTACTATTTCATTTCAATTACCTTCACACATAAGTCCACATTCAGGATCTGCAAACATATTTCTACCATATGCTCAACATGTTACCAAATACTGTGAGGTAAGTTCTCAAATGACTGAGTAAAATACCATTATTTTCTTTTGGTCCTTAAAGACAGTTCAATGGTCAGTTCTTATTTGAGAAAACTCAGTTGAGTAGACTGTCTTCTAAAGACTTTGCTAACACAAGCAACTCCTCTATCATTCTAGAATGTATTTTATTTGCCTTTGCATTTGTCTAAGGATAAAATTCCTGTTTCCTTCTTTGCCATTATGAACAAAGTCTGAAAAGTATAAATTCCAGATTCTGTTTAATAAAAGTTAAAATAAGACTATAAAGATGATGTCTCCATTCTCCTTTTATATTTCTTAAAAAAAAAAAAAAGAAAGTTTCATAGCTGGAGCTGGAGCTGGGCATGTTACATATGCCTTTAAGCTAAGCATGGGAAGTGGAGAGGTAGATGGATCTCTATGAGTCTGAGGCCAGTTTGGCCTGTTCCACGACAGCCAGGGCTACACAGAGAACTTGTCTCAAAAAAGCAAAAACAAACAAAACAAGACAACATAATTGAAAAATGGTCTATGAAGACTACAATAGCAAATCTGACTCATGTCTCCCTTTTGTATGATCTAGGACCTGAGAATACTGCTTAAATGTTTAAAGTTGTTTAAAGAGCAACACACTGTAGAAACCACCTATGGCCTAAATATTTACTATGTGATCCTTGACAAAAAAAAAAAAAAAAAAAAAAAAAACCAAGCCAACCTCTTCCATGAGCAATTCCATCATTCCTCCATCTTTCTTATTATATTTCAGCTTCTTTTTTTTTTTTTTAAGCATAGTTAAAAACAAGTGATGAAGCCAGGTAAGGGAGCACGCCTTTAATCCCAACACTCAGGAGGTAGAGGCAGGAGGATCTCTGGGAGTTTGAAGCCAGCCTAGTCTACAGAGTTCCAGGACAACCAGAGTTACAACAGAGAAACCCTGTCTTGAAAAACCAAAGGGGGAGGGGGTGATGAGCTGAAGGTGAAATAATTTCTTGACTTAATGCCACTGTGTGTGATACTGGAATGGTAAGACAACAGCTCCAAATAGATGTTTGATTTACAAATGACAATGAACTGTAATTGCAAGATAAAACTAAGTTTCCAGTCTAGTAAATATATATAACAACTGAAGGGTATGAGGAGATGGCTCATTTGGGAAATTGCTGGCCTCACAGCTGTGAGGACCTGAGTTTCATCTGATGCATGCACATAAAAAGCCATGTGTGGTGGTTCACACTTACAACCCCAGCACTGGGGAGACCAGAAGATCCCTGGGGCTCACTAACCAACCAACATATCCTAGTCAGTGAACCCCAGGTCCAATGGAAGACCCTGTCTCAAAACACAAGGTGGACATCTAGAAACAACTCCCAAAGTTGTGTATATAAAGTTCTCCTGCTCTTTGGAAGATCTCCCTAAAACAATACAATCATGAAATACAGCTCATCTAATTAAGTGCCCAGGAGAAAAAATAAAAAGCTCCAAGTCCACTGGCTCAGATACTGTATGTGCATACAGCAGCCAAAGGAAAAGACTGAAAATGCTGAGAACACAGGAAAGCAGCTGCTACACAGTAGCATCTGAGTATGAAATGTATGCTGCAAAGTCACAGAAACATCTTAACATTCTCAGTACTGAATAGAAAGACCAGAAATCAAATATATTTTTTCCTTTTGTTGAAGAATAGCAAGTCTGAAAATGCATTTTTCATTATCTTAGTTTCAAAAAATATTATTTTAAAATTTTACTGCCAGTAAATATATTAACATACATAATGGTAACATCTGATGTTATCTGAATATGGATATTTGAAATGTATGTACAAAAACATCTAAACTCAACCAAGTTAGGAGATATTACTCTCAACAAGCTTAAACTCTTAACTGGGGTGAAAAAGTCATTTAACTATTCTGACCTAGTTTTATTATCTGGGTGATTTCTGGGCTTATTTTTTTGAGACAAGGGTTCATGTAGCCCAGGCTGGTCTTGAACTCTTGATCCTCCTGTCTCCCCCATCATATGCTCAGATTAAGGTATCAGGGGATACTGTAAAATCACAGGTCAAGTATAAGAACATCACCATAATTGAGCCAAATTTGAAGCAAACTTTAATTAAATTAATTAAATATTGGCCAGGAAGATGGACTCTGACCAGGACCATTTTGCAGTTTTCAGAGTGGTCCTGCCATACTAGAGTTCCCACAATATGGCACCAAGTCATGTGCAACAGACGCTTAAAAAGGCAGAACTCATAAGGCTATGTACTTCCCACCAGGTCCAATAAGTGGAAGGCATCTATACTGGTGCACTGTCTGGGTTATCTCCCACCCATAAGTGACTAAGTATATTTGGTGCATTTCATGCAGTGCAGTTGGAATAACCAAATGAAATTTACATAGTCCCCACCCAACAGTCCAGAAGGTTATCTGTCCTTGGGCATGTCAGGATTACAGGATTATGTCTTTCTGTATCTCATTTAAATAGCCTCACCCAGCACTCCAGGGAGTTACCTGTCCTTGTTTTATAGATCTCTTAGGCACAGTGATTAAATTTTGTTCTTACAATACCACCTTGCTCGGTGTCTATATGTTCAGATTAAGGTATGGGAGGACTCCATGCTCAGTTTATCTGGTGATTTCTAATATCCCTTCTAGCACTGGCACGTCACAACTCTATGAAAACAGAACAATCACTTCCTGAGCACGAACTGTGCCATTTTATATATCTTATATCTAATTTAATTTGAATATCTGGTATCTAATCCTTGCATTTTGCATTTAATGTTCTCAAAACCACTTGCACTGCGGCTACTATTCCCTCTTACGTGAATTCTCCTTTATGATTAAAACTTCTTAGTCAAGAGCATACAGGTGTGATAGGACATGCCAGCAGTCCCATCTACTCAGGTGGTTGAGGCAGAAAGCTTCCTTGAGCTCTGAGTTTTAAGAGTTTAGGCAGCATAGCAAACCCTTGGCAGCTGGGCATGGTAGTGCACACCTGTAATCCTAGCCCTTGGAAGGTGGAGACAGGAGTTTAAGTCAATCTTTAGATATATGGTGAGTTTTGGGTCAGCCTGGGCTACAAAAGACCATGTCTCAAAAACAAAAACAAACAAACAAAAACCATAAAACTGAAGAAATGGCTTAGAGTAGAAATTTGAATTAGACCTAAGTTCAAATCTCCAACACCCATCTAAGAAGTTCAAGAATGGCTGTATGTGCCTGTAGCCTCAGCACAGGGTTGTGGGACATGGCATGCAGATCCCTGGAGCTCTCTAGCAGGTGGTGTTTCAAGTTCAGTAAGAGACCCTGCCTCTCAAGAATAAGGCAGAGAATGAAAAAGGAAGACAATCCATGTCCTGCTCTGGTCTCACAAGTACATGCACAGGCAAGTGCATACATACATGCACACACACACACACACACACACACACACACACACACACACACACACAAAAAAAAAAAAAAACAGGGAAAAAACAAAATAGAGCCCATGGTAAAAAGAATGCACTCCCAGTAGCAACTATCACAAGGAACAAAACAGATCAACCAAGCTCTAAAGTCAGAGCCCATTCCAGCTCATATTCTACCGCTTCCATCCAATTCTTAGGTAAGAACTCTTAACTCATTTTTAATCCTTACTTCACAATGAAACCATTCAGTAAACTTAGCAGAGAAGTGTGGGAAGGTTCCCATTTTGGCTCATCAGCCCCTTTCATCAGCACAGACTAATAATGGCATCTTGAGCTGGTTTCTGTCCCTTCTAATCCTCTTGACAAACTCAATCTTATTTTAAAACAAAGCTAGAATTAGTTTAAATGTTCCTTTTGGCAACTGAATTGAACAAGAGATCATTAATATCACATATAGGGAAAACTAAAAGCAGTGTCATTAAAGTATAGTGGCAAGCTTAAAAAGAAAAGAGCAGAATTATAAAAAAATAATTCTGGGCCAGGTGCGATGGTGCACACCTTTAATCCTAGCACTAGGCAGAGGCAGGTAGATCTCTGTGAGCTCCAGGCCAGCCAGGCTACATAGTGAGACCTTGTCTCAAAAAATTAAAAGAAAAAGGTAGGTGGGGAGGAGGAAGAAAAGAGAAAGTAAGTCAAATGAAGATTTATAAGAACTCAAATTTAGTATTTTCTAAAACTTCTTTAGTGACAGCCTTTTTTCATAGGTATTTTATTGTCACTGTTATGAAAGACAAAAAAGTTAAGGATTTGTGCCAGACCAGAGACTAGAGGTGTTAATATTTATATGCATGATCCTGCTTGGATCTTGGATGAAGGCTGGAGAACAGTAATAAAAGGCCTTCTGGGGACAAATGACAAAACTAATGCAGACTGCAAATTAGATGAGAGCATTGTGTTTGCATTAATGCTGAACTTGATTATGCCGTGTTTCTACAGACAAGGTTATGCCATGGATCTATAAAATGTAAGCTTACACATTCAGGAGTAAAGGAGAATAAGAACAACATGCTCTCAAAACTTCCAAAAGAAAAACAAATCTATCTAGGGCCAGTAAGATGGCTCAGCAGGTAAATGCACTTGATTTCATGCCTGACAAACTGAGTTCAATCCCAGGGATCCACATGATGGAAGGACAGAAGCAATCCCTGGCTCCCACACATGCACCATGGTTCATTGATACGCGCGCA
Source organism: Cricetomys ansorgei (assembly GCA_026225945.1). Lineage (NCBI taxonomy): Eukaryota > Metazoa > Chordata > Mammalia > Rodentia > Nesomyidae > Cricetomys > Cricetomys ansorgei. The sequence goes on from JAMJFZ010003602.1 coordinate 2,662,911, forward strand.
TGGGCGCACACACACACACATCAAAAAAAAAGGTTAATTTTTTGTGTCTACATAATGACAAAAATGGCAAAAATTGATAAACGCGGGAAAAGAATATAAAGAATCTATGTGTAATTCTTATATTCTCCACTAATTTCTTTTTTCAAAATAAAGTCTTAAATCTCTGATGCAAGATTATGGGTTTAACTCAGTGGTAGAGTTCATAACTAACACACACACACACACACACACACACACACACACACACACACTCCCTAACATTAAAAAAAAAAAAAATCACGCCAGGTGGTGGTGGTGCATGCCTTATATCCCAGCACTCAGGACACAAGGGCAGGTCTGTGAACTCTGAGTTCAAGGCCAGCCTGGTCTATAGAGTGAGTTCCAGGACAGCCAGAGTTACAACAGAGAAACCCTGTCTTAAAAAAAAAAAAGGCACTGAGTGTTTTATTTTTTTAAGATTTATTTATTTATATGTGTATGTGTAAGTACCTGCACATATGTGTACTATATGTGTGAGAGGAGTCCAGGGAGGCAAGAACAGGGCATCAGATCCTCTGGAACTAGAATCATAGACAAATTGTGAGCTGCGAACTGAACCCAGGTTATCTGCAAGATCAGTAAATGTTCTTAACCACTGAGCCATCTCTCCAGTCTCTAGAATTCATATTTTAAAACATGAATTTCAAACTAATAGTATCTCACAATTGGGTTTTGGTCAAAAAAACTCAACCATAAGGTACATGAAGGCCTGATACACAAAATATACTCCTTTACTAATAACAAGGTTTATAGTTTGTAAAACTCTAGTACAGTACTTATTCACATAAACACTTATTTTCTCTTATGCCACAGGCAATTTGAGCAACTATTTCTTATTATTCTATTAAGTATAATCATCACACATAAAAGTGTTGCAACACAATGAAAAATTTGCCAAGCTCTTTGTAAGTGTTTTCAAATCTGACCTAAGGTCCTACTCCCCCACCTGCTCTTCCAATCTTGGCCTCTTCTGTTTCCCATTCTCCATATAATTCTCCACTGCAGATGTCACTGGAATGCTCCCTGACTGAGGCATTGCGCTATTTCCTCCTTGTCTCTTGAAACACTTTACAAATAGTTAACCTACAGAGAAAAGGAAGGTTTGAAATTGAACTTCATGTGTATGAACGGGTATGTGCATGTGGCTTCAACAAACTCTTCAAATAGTATATGAACTCTGCAAACACGTATCGCTGACAGACAAATTCACATAAATACGCATAAACATACATAATTTACATATCTTTTCTCAGTACTTAATTTTTGGCAAGAGAAACTCCTTTCTACTTCTAAATTCAAAATCAAAATTTTAACCCATAATTTTAAAAATTACTCATATTCCTGTTATCATAAACCAAAACTTAATATTTTATGACATTTCATTATTCACAACTGTCACGGGTTTTAACGGATGTTTGACTTGAATCCAGTTTTCAGTTGACCCTCTACCTGAATGCTGAAAGCAGTATCAAGTTTTCAGAAGATTCTTATTAATATCAAAGGATAGATGCCACTTTCAGAACTCAGATACGACATTTAAAGAAACAATTGAAAATAGCAGTAGTCAGTGCTAATATAAAACTTGAGATACACTAGGCATATGTAGAAATGTATTCTGAATTCTAAGAGTACCTTTTATGTTACTGAGATGGCTATACAACAGAAGACTATACTAGTAAAAGGACTTTATTGAGAAAATTAAAGATGTAGTCCAATGAGAAAATTCTCAAGACACCTGAAAATGAAATGCTTCGGTGGACCAAATTAAGTCAAAACAAAAGTAAGTAAAACAGCCTTTTTGCCTATGTCATTTGACTCTGAAGAATGTGGAAATTCCAAACTTTGGAGAAAAGAGACAGACTATCTTAATAGAGTATCTAGCTTCCCGTTACCTGACTTTCTTGATGCCTGTCAAGAACAATGTTGGCCAGACATAGTGGTGCTTTCCTTTAAACCCAGGGAGGCAGAGGCAGGGGGATCTCTGTGTTCAAGGCCAGCCTGGTCTACACAGTAAGTTCCAGGACAGCCAGGGCTATGTAGAGAGACCCTGTCTCAAAAGACTGAAAAACAAAACACAATAACCCCACCACCAATGTTAAACTTTAGAATAAAAATAGTAAGAATTGAGACAAACATTTATAATTTAAAATAATTGAAATGTGATTTTTGCCCTAAAATTTATCATTATATTCAGAATTTTACTAAATGAACTAACAAACAAGGAAAGCTGAAGATGAGACATTATAAAAATTATCAAATTCCATTTCATGCTGTCACTATATATAAATATTTACTTCTATAGTATTAATTCATGGAATGTTGTAAAAAGTAAATGATAATCTCAAGGAAAAATTTTTAAAAAAAAATGTTAAGCAATGTAGTTAACAGATAATCTTTAAAACACTCAATCCCAAACAATGTCAAAGACAGAAGCAAAGAAATAAAGTCAAAATAAAAGTGTTAAAGCAAAGTGTATAAATACTAACCCTGAGTTGACCTAAATTCCTTACTAGAAAGCTGGTGGTTGTAATAATTTTAGCTACAACTATCTGAAGCTCCTGCAGCCCTGATGTGTTTTGGTTAGCCTTGTGCAACACAATCAAGCTTAAAGTCCCTGGCTTGAAGGAGTAGCTCACAGGTTAAAAAATACAACTCTATTACAAGTCCATGTACTTTTAGATTTTAACACTACATTTCTTGTGAATCATAGGTCTCTCTTGTATACATAAATTTAAGAATTCTAATACTCTAAACATTTAAAAACAGCATTATATCACTTGATGTTGAAATGCACAGGGTCTCTAAATATTTAAGCTGCTTTAGTTTTTTTCTACTAAACCATTACAAATATTGCTTACAATGTTTTTAGTGTATAAGACTATCAACAGTCATGCTAAAATGGAAATAAGGATAACCTATTTTTTAAACAAGAGAATAAATACATGCATTCATTATCAACATAAAAATAAATCCATTCCCTATAATGGATCAAATGATTATTACTCTATTATTAGATTTTCATTTTTTTTTCTTTTTTTTCAAAGAAAAGATCTCACTATGTGAGACCAGCCCTGGCTGGCCTCTCTATCTCCAAGTGCTAGATTAAAGGTATGAGCCACCACACCCAGTTAACTTTAGGCAATTTTAATGTAATTCACAAAAGAAAAAAATTACACTATTATGTCATTATTCCTAAAATTTCAATTACAGTGACTAAGTTTTCTCAGACTGAATAAAATAATGCAGTAAGAAAATGCCTCAATTCACAATTCTTGAGTATCTTCCTTTACATTTATTCTACTTAATGACACTTAGGATCACGCAGAAACAAACCCATGGGCTGGGTTATGATGAAGAAGAAGCAGTGCTGCTTGCTTGCCTGCCTTCAGTTCCTGCCAGTGTGTGTCTATCCCGTTGTTGTCACTGTTATTGCTGCGTCTTTCAGGGCCACAAGAACCAGGTTCCTCAGCCTTCCAGTATAAGCTGAAGATCAGCAGCCTTGCAAGCCTTCAGCAGATGAGCACTGCCAGGCATCCAGCCCCATGGCCTGAGCAGCTATGAGATTCTTTAACTCTCCAGCATGAAGACAGACATTGTTGGACTTCCTAGATCCCACTGTGTAAGCCAATCCCATAAATTCCCTTTGATAATATATATTCATTCTACCAGTTCTGATCCTTAAGAACCCTGACTAGTAGGCAAGGCAAAAATGGACAAAAGAGGGTCCTTTTCCAATGTTCCCAAGGAATCTTTTGTGGAAAGGGGATACAATGCTGCTTTAAAAAAAAAAAAAAAAAAAAAAAGACAATGAAGCCCATTCCAAGCCAGGCAAGGTAGCTCTCACCTGTAATTCCAGCAATTAGGAGACTGAGGTGGGTACATAGTGAGCTTCAGGCCAGCCTGAGCTAGAGTGAGAACCTATCTCAAAAATAACAAAAACAAACAACAACAAAAAAGAAATCCCATTCCAAACTCAAAATGTTGGCAAACCTATGGCAAGGAAAGGATGAGTACAAACTGACAATTTAACTGATCTGTCTCCAAAACAAGCCAGTGTGTCCTGATCTACTGGCTGGTGACCAAGATTCCAACCTTCATCTTAATCAGTGCTATGAGTTTGGGTATAAAATAAGGCAGCAAAATTCTTGGCTTTGAATTGCTACACAATTCAACCTACAACTTTATACTTAAGGCTCTATCATGTCACACAAGCTTCTCGACTCCAAACCAAAAGAATTCTTTGTCCCCCCCAATTCATTGCTCTTCCTCCTATACTGCTTATTAATACAAAAACAGACCAATGTGCATCCAATCTTTCCATTGTTTTCCAACTAAGGTCCTATTGTTTAAAAAAAACTATTAAAATATCTATTTCCATTTTATTTCTATTCTTTTAAACTAAATAAATATAGTCCAGTGAGATGGATCAATAAGTAAAGGTATCTGCTGTCAGGCCTGACAACCCATGTTCCATAACTTGTATCCAGATGGCGGGAGAACCAAATCACAAAAGTTGACCTCTGACCTCTGCACATCTGTGCCTATACACACACTTGTGCATTTTTTATTGAATGTTTAAGTTAATAAATATTAATGTATGTTCATATTTTACTCTTAAACAAAGCAGTGAGAACTCCCAAACGAATGCCAAGTGCATATGCCCCATGATAGGACAATGTGCTCTTGACTGTCCTTTAAATACATTGCGCTTCTGGATTCATTTGCCAATTGAAAGAAAACAAAAAGACTTTCAAAATATACCTTGTACTGGACAGAAATAAAAAATACAACCCATAAAGACTACATCAAAAATGTAAATGTATTAAATAAGCATACTGTAACAAAGAGGAAAAAAAGTAACCAAAGACAGAGAAAAAAGGGTATTTTCATATCATAAATCTGATCAAGAACTCATGTCAAGAACTCTCAAAACTCTAATTTCCAGAAGTAGCAGAATATCCTGTCATCCAGCACCTGGGAGGCTGAGCTTAAGACCATCCTAAACTATACAGCAAGTTCTCCTGACTGCAGAGGAAAGAAAGAGGAAGGAGAACAAGAGAGGAAGAGAGAGAGGGGTGGGGGAGGAGAGGGAGAGAGGAAGAGAGGGGTGGGGGATCTCAGAAAGAAAAAAGCAAATCATTTGAGTACTCATCAAGGAAATTACACAGATTAAGAAGGCACATGAAAGAACTGGTGTGGGGGTACACATCTTTCACCCCAGCACTCAGGAGGCAGAGGCCAGTCTGGTCTACAAAGCAAGTTCCAGGTAGCGAGGGCTACATAGAGAAACCCTATCTTTGAAGAGGAAAAAAAGGGGGGTGCACATGAAAAAGAATTGTCTGTATCATTAGACATTAGGAAAATGTTTGTTAAAACCACAATGAGGGCCAGGTGGTGGGGTCCCACGCCTTTAATCTCAGCACTCGGGAAGCAGAAGCAGAGGCAGAGGGAGGCAGATCCCTGTGAGTTCCAGGTCAGCCTGTTCTACAAAGTGAGTAGCAGGACAGCCAGAGTTATAACAAAGAGACCCTGTCTTGAAAAAGAATCACAATGAGGTACTACTTATACTAGCATGGCTAAGGCAGATCATACCAAGGGTTGACAAGAGTATAGAGTAGTTTCTTCAATAGTAAAGTATCCAAGTTCTATAATTTCCAGCCATTCCACTCCTCGGGGCTTACCCAGAAATAGTAGAAACAAATGCCATACATTCATATACACATTTATTGAAATTTTATTTTTTACTTATGCCACAGTACATGTGTTGAAGTCAGAGGTCAGAGGACAACTTACAAGAGGCAGTTCTCTCCTTCTACCATGTGAGTCCTAGAGATCGAATTCCTATCACCAGGCTTGAAGACAAGCACCTTTAACTATTGAGAAACTTTGTTTTATGATCCAATTAACCAGAAATATACCAATTGTTCATTAAACCATGAGTGAATAGCCTGACATGGTGGTACACTCCTTTAATTTCAGCTACTGGGAGTGCAGATCTCTGTGAGTTCAGGCCCAATCTGTTCTACATAGTAAGTTCCAGATCAACCAAGGCCACACAGCCAAACCCGTCAAAAAAAAGTGAGTGAATACACAAATTGCAGTGTGTGTTCTACATCAAAAGAATGCTACCTAATGATAAAAATGAATGAACTGTCTGGGTAATATATCAGCTTACATTAATGTGTGCTCACACATACACGTACACACACACACACAAATTAATGCAATGGTTCTTAGTAGAAATGTGCCACATGTAAGCTTTATATGACATGAAATTCTATTAAAAGAGCTTGTAATTCAACAACAATAAAGGAATGAACTGGTGATACACACTATGATACAGATGATTCCAAAATTGTGCTCATTAAAAAAGGCACTCTCTAAAAAGTACCCACTATATGATGTCATTTATATAACTCTAGAAAACAGAAATTACTTCATGATATCAGGTCAGTAATTGCCTATACTTAGGGAGGAGATTCAAGAGAATGGATTACAGAGGAGAAACAGGACCTGCAGGGTGAGACAGCAGCAAGGGACAGTGAATGAGAAACTAGCCAAGCAGTTCAGATGTCAGAAAGACTGAAAAGCTGCAGAAATCACAAGGAGGTGACAGGATGGCTGAAAAGAACAAGAAAGGAAAGAATATGCAGTAGAAAGGGATAGAATGGTTGGCACACTCGGAACAGAATTCTCACCTAAGAGGTGAGCTAAGCCAGGCAGCCCTGATGGAAGGCAACTGGCAGACCTACCCACAGGACAAGTGCACAGTTCCACAGCCTTACTTCCAAGTGAGTGATTTGGTGTGGAGATTCCCTCTGTGAGACAGGTCAATATTATGGTGCTTAGTCTTAAACCCAGGGCCTTATACATGCTAGGCAAATGCTCTGACCATTGAAGTATACATCCCTAGCCTTTTAAAAGAGGTTCTTAAAATTTACCTTTCAAAGACAGATTATTAACATGTTTACAGAGTACTTGTGATTCAAGAATCTGCTTTTAATAGTATCAAAACAGAGAAGTGGATAGTAATTTAAACTAAGTAACGCCATAAACTGGTTACTTTTGAAGGTGGATGATGAAAATATTCTATCTCATCTAAAATTGTATATATTAGAAGTTTTTATAATGAAAACTATAATAGCAGCTCAATTTATTTTGTATTTTCTATGCAGATAAAAGTATCTTAATTATTCAACTTACTGATGTTTATTTAGAACTTCAGTTGACTCAAGTCAATTCTGTTTACATTTGTAGTACACAAATTTTGCATAACATTATCAAATAGGTCTGTACCTTAAACACATTAAAAGCTGCTGGCCGGTTAACAGTGTCTATTCAATTTATGATCCACACCTATCCTAGCCATACACACTCAGAATGACTTGTGTTATTTTGAGCTTAGCACATTCTCAAACTCTGACTTATCCCTACTTCTAGAAACCGTACCCACTCCTAGAAAAGAATGCCAAGTAGGCCTGAGAAACTCTTCCTAAGAGCAGTAATACCATCTCCTCTAGGGAACTTTCCCCCAACCAACTCAAGCTCATTGCTCTTTCTGTTCTCTCCAGCACCCTTTACAGTCACATCTGCTTTTTACTCTTTTAACAGAATCTGAATTGCCTGATTCTTTTTTCCCCCGTGTGGTGTGGGGAATGGGGAGATGCAGGTATCAAACTCATGCTATCAGGCTTGCATGGTAAATGATTCTTGTTATTTGGCTGAGTCATCTTCTACAGGAATATGTGTGTGTATGTATGTGTGTGTGTGTGTATACACATATATGTATGTATGTATGTTACTGCAGACGAGAACTTGTTATCTTTAAACTCCCAGAGCAGGCACCTATTAAGTATGTAAACATGCTGTCTACATTGCCTAAAATCAGCTTTTGCTTGGCCTCCATATGTAATTTTCTATAAGAAAAATATTTAAGAGTTTTTTTACACCTCTGACTAGACTTAAGAGAAAAAAAGATTCAGGGGGAGCAAATGGTATTCAATCCAGGCTCATTTTCCCATTTCTTCAAAAAATACTTCAAAGTATTAAAGACTACATTACATTCCCCCATTTTTAAAAGAACCAAAACAAGAATGCTAGAGAGATCAAATTTAAGAGTTGAAAACAATTGAATATGTACATGTTCGTGTGTGTACATGGGGCTGTGAATATTCACATATGCAGATATGTGTATACACATGGGTGTATGTATGCATTCAGGCACACAGGTTCAAGTATGTGTATGAGTGAACATACACATATATCTATAGAGGCCAGAGGTCAACCTTACCTTGAGTCTGTTCACCTTGTTTTTTGCCACAGATTTCTCATTGGCCTGGAGCTTGACAATTTGGCTGGGCTGGCTGCCCAGCAAGCCCTCTGGGTACACCTGTCTCTGCCTCCCTAGTGCTGGAATTATAAGCATATAGTACCACATGTGACTTGTTACATGCTTGCATGGCAAGCACTACCAACTGAGTCATAAGAGTTCAAATTTTTAATGAAGGGAGAACTCCCATTTTATTTCCTATACAGTTGCAGCTGTTTTATCTATTTGTATTTAAAACACAGACATGTATACTACAAAATGTGGAGGGGGAAACTCCCTTATTAAAGTACTCACGAACTCAGAAAATCCAAAGTGAACAGTGAGTGGTTTTCCTCAGGATCAGAGGACAGGTGTGGCGTGCCTGGGAAGCTTTCACTTACTACTTTTCAAATGTTTCTGTATCATCTATTCTTAGAAAATTATATATTACTTGTTATTCAGAAAAACATAATGGAACCTTTAAGCTGTATTTTGTGTTATGCTGTTTAGGAGAAAACTTAACTATGACACTATTTGAATATTATTCTTACCAGATTTAAGACCTGATATTTTGAAGATGGCACTTGGCTTCCCATTCGTGACAAATCCTAGGAGCTGCCACACTGGCACCCCATTTGAATCAGGATAGGAAAAGTAGACAGATCCTCCCATCCCCTCGGGAAATGGGATTGTTCCCAGCATAAAAACCACAACATGGTTGATATTTTCATAATCAGGCAAGTCAAAAACAAATTTATCCTCTGCCACTTGCTGTGCAGCTGTTTGCACCTAGAAAATAAGAAACCAGTCTTAGTTCAAGAGCTTGATGAATGATTCTAATCCTTAGTACTGCTACAAACTGTGTCTCCAGGACAGTCTACCATAGTCACTACGTCTAGTATGTCAGCTAATATTCTAATTACAAAACCACCAAATAAATCTATCAAAACATAAAATCCAAAACTATATATTTAGCTTTAAATATTTATTTAATGAATGCAATCTTTTCAAAATACTGCTAAATTCTCTCAGAAGTTCCCTGAATGAATTTGTATTAGCCTAAATAAATAACTATGGCTTAAGAACATTATAAAAGTGGCACAGTGGCACATGCCTGCAATCCCAGGATTTGGGGTTGGGGGTCATTCTCACCTACATAGCAAGTTAGAGGCTGCTTGGCTACATGAGACTTGGTCTCAAATAACAAAAGCTTCGTAAAAACGAAAGTGTGTTCAACTACCAGGCTTTTATCTTCAAACTGAAGGATGATGGGTCAGGTAATTAAAATGGATATTCAATTATTCCAAGCCTCTGGATTTACATAGTTAGCCACTAACTAAAATTTATTTATAACCCAAAGCCAAGGGTTGTTGGATTTCTCTAGTCATCCACCAGCACTCTCAGGGACAGAACAACAACAAAAAAACATTAAGGTGCCTTACCAAAAACACTTCGCTAAAATGGAATAAGGCTGTGCTGTGCCTCTTGTTTTAACCACCACGTTGTAAGCAAATGTCCTTTTTGCAATCTATTTTGTGCCATGTTTTCCACTTTGTGCTTCTGTTCTGTAATTTTGGTATTTAAAATGGTCATATCTTATAAAGTGTTTCTAATGTTTCTACTTGTAAGATGACTATGAAATGCCTCCCTAGAAAAATGTAGTTATACCTTTCTTCAGGCATGAGGTATAACATGTTAGGCCATGAGCTGAATATTAATCATTCAATGCTTTTTTTGGAAGACAAGATATTGCTATGTAACCTTGGCTGGTTTGGAACTGGCTATGTAAATTCCACACACCCCTTCTGCTAGCCTAGTAATTCTCCTGCCTCAAGTGTTGAGATTACAGTTGTAAACTATCACTCCTAGCTTAATAATTCATATGTTCTTAAACACAAATACACATGAAACAAAGTAATGACAGGATGTTAAAAAAATGCTGAAACCAAAAGTTCTCAGGAACCTAATCCTGCTGTTCAACTAGTAATAAAAGTTTAGCATTTACCATTTAGTCTTCAGACTAAAGAAAACATTAATTTCTGGGGAGAACAAGAATTGGTGGTAACCCAGGTGTGGTGGCACATATATCTGGGGAGTGGAGACAAGAAAATCAGATCGTAGCCAGCCTTGGCTACATGGCATGTTGGAAGCCACCCTGGGCTACATGAGATACTATTGGGTGGGGTGAGAGCCAGTTGTACATAAAATTCTCTCTTTGTGATGTACTGATATTGCTGTATCCATATGCATCACGAAAAAGAAATAGCAATTCTGAGAGGACTCAGATTGTCAAAATTTTAGTTTATATAATAAGGTTGTGATTTTTTTTTTACTTTAGGTTTCTGGTTTTTGTTTTTAATTGTAATTGCTATTCATCAAAACACCAAATCTGTATCACTACAATTATTGTGAAGACAAAATATTGAATTTATTATATTTATTTATTTGGAGGCTAGGTTTCTCTGGATAGCCCTGACAATACTGAAACTTACTCTGTAGGCCAGGCCTGCCTCTGCTTGAGCATAATACCTGAATTAAACTAATTTTCTATGCTCAGTATTTGCTGTTCCTTAAATGCTTACTTTTTCTCCTCTATAATTTCCTACCTACCAATACAAGAACCCTTAAGAGCCATAATAATACTTAACTCCATCTATAAAGTAGTATCAACTCCCTAAACTGAATCCCAAGATGTCAAGGCTAAGTGCCAGGATCTCATGTAGGCCCATCCCAGCCTCAAATTCATTACATAGCAGAGGATGACCTTCAACTCCTAACCCTCCAGCTGTGTTTCCGCATTCGGTTTACAGGTACATGTCACTACACTCAAATGGCAATGAGTGATAAGTCAAGTTCTGATTCCCTTCGATGAAATTTACTGACCCAATTTAAAATTCTCCACCATAAAAACATTAAATAAAAACAAAAGTATAAACCAAAACGTTTTGTAGTACTAAATTCAATTTCACCAAGTTTTGGCATTATATTTCCTTGAAAGTATGAGAAACTATGGTTTCCACATGTCTTGAAATAACCATAAGGCAAAATAAGCATTTGTTTTAATTTTTATTGCACAGGTAAAAAACATTTCATAAATTTGTACCCACATTCCATTCCCCCTTTTTTAAAGGCAGGATGTTATGCATATGGCCCAAGTTGGCTTGAGTGAGCTTTGTAGTTAAGACTGAACTCAAATTCCTGGGTCTCCTGCCTCCATCTTCCAAGTGCTAGGATGACAGTGGTGTGCCACCATATTCAACTAGACACTCTAATACAAAACAAAAAATGGGGTCACCTTTCTAGTTTTTCCCTTTTCCTACCCCCCTCTCCAATACCCCTTTTAGGTACTTTTCTCCAAAAGAGAAAAGCTCAGGGCTACTTGTGGTGGCCCTTTTAATCCCAGCATCATTAAGGAGGCAGAGGCAGGCAGATCTCTGAGTTTGGGGCTAGCATGTTCTAAAGAGCAACTTCCAGGATGGCCAGGGTCACACAGAAAAAAACCTGTCTTGAAAAAAAATTAAAGAAAAGAGATGGAGGGGGAGAGACTCAAAGAACGGAAATTAGGTTCATAACTTTAAATAGGTAGATTTTCTGGCAAGAGAAGAATGTACTTAAATTCTGAGATGTTAGTAGGTCAATTTTCCTTCATTTTCATCTATATCTAATGATTGACAATTTAAAGCCAAACATCACCAAAATAATCTTGTTTTGAAGAGACATCCACTGGATATTTATCATATAAATTTGATATTAGGCAAATAAAGCAGATCTAACTCTACATCCCCTTCCAGATTAGTTCACAACAGGACACACAGATTCTATATAGTTTTGTTGTTTGTTTTTTTTAATTCTTTAAAAACATAACTTTTGCTACTTTGTTTTTATGGTCCTGGGGTTTGAACCCATAGTCTTGAGCTTACTAAACAAGAATTCTGAGCCTTTAATTCCAGCACTCCAGAGGCAGAGGCAGGTTGATCCCCAAATTAGAGGTTATCCTGTTGTACAGAATTGCAGGACAGCCAGGGCTACACAGAGAAGCAAACAGAGTAACAATAAACAAAACAACAACAAAGAATTCTGCCATCTAACACTGAACTATACTACTAACACTTTTTTTTTTTTTTTTTTTGAGACAGGCAGGGTCTTGCAACTGTGATCCTCCTGCCTCAACCTTGTAAGTAACTGGAATTGCAGGGCTTTATTAACATCAGACATCTGAATCCACTCATCTCAAATTGTTTCTTTCATCTTCTAGCTCCAGAGTTGGGCCATTCCAAAGTAGCTCAACCACTGTTACCACAACCCCACTTCCACAGGCGCCTCCCATTCATTGGTGGTAGACAATAAACTTCCTAAATCTAGTAGTCCTTGGTTTCTTGGAACCACGTGGTTTCTCAAGAACCTCGTGTACAGAATACATTATCAAAAGCTGATGGAAACGGGTTGAGAGCAGTAGAGTGCTTGCCTACCACGTGTGAGGCATAATTTAACAAAGAGGCTGCAATATTTAACAAAGCAGGGAGAAACAAACCAAAGAAAAAGAGCTCTGAAGAGAAAGGAATCAAGTCTCAAGAAGGAAATATGGCTTCTTAAGGAGCAAACAAAATGCACTCTGGATTATTCCCCAACAATTCCAGGTACTGATCTCTTTAATTTTAACGCTCTGATAAAGCAAGTACATCTCTTTTCACCAATAAGGAAGCATTTCATGAATGCTTCTCTAGTTACCTGTGATAACTCGCACCTAAATTTTAGTCGCTTCTATTAGTAAACTTCCAATGATTTTAAGCATAATTTTCCACAAGATGGAAAATTTTTAATTGAGTCAGTAAACTTTACGAAAAAGGACCTTCCAAATACACCCAACAGAAACTCATTGCCCGGGCAATTTAAGATCTTTTAAAAATACTTAGCTTTAGATTACAAATCTCAGTTTTACTTCTACATGACATTATCAATTTAAGCGAGTATTTTCACTATCTATCGAGCTTAAATTCCTGAACTGCAAAGTCAGAGTGACCATCTCCACACCACGGATACGTCAAAATGCCAAAATAAACGCCACACAGAGGCTGAAATAAAGAGTAATTACAGCACTCAGCCCAGTACGCGGGACAAAATGCTCTCAATAACATGCAGGAATATCCTGACAACCATTCAAACACGTCAAAGAGCTGGGCAAGCACCCATTCCCCATCGCACACGCCCAGGCCAAAAAAAAAAAAAAAAAAAAGACAATGAGTGGATTTCCGCGTTCCTAGCACAGTGCACCGTGTCACCACCCGACCCCTTCCTGCCACCGCCCGGGCCATCCTCACCAGCCTCCCCGCCACCAGGCAGCCAAACATGGCAGCGCCCTCGGCGCCTCGGCTCGGCCAGCGGGCCCCTCAGGCCGGAGATCAGGAATTCTGCAGCCACTGTCCTAATCGAACTCAAGAACCTTCCAGAATTTGCAGGAGGGAACGTGCCCCTCCACTACATAGTACCGCAAGAACGCTTTCTGGACCGGCGACCTCTGACCCTCCCTTCCTAACCTGCACGCCTCTCAGAGAGGAGTACTTCCGGGTCTTACACCCATTTCCTCCTTCTAAGGGAATAAGGAGGAGCCGGCATCTCACCAAGACTACAAATCCCATAGTGCCATGCGCTGGCTTCCGAGGAAGTGAGCCCGGAGAATTTGAATGTTAGAATGCCAGTACTTGATTTCCGTCACAGTTGTTTGTGTGAGTCAAAATTTCTAAGTGCACTGCCTAGAGAAGACGTTTCTGAGGTTTAACATTTTAGGAGTAACAATGCGCCTTTACCAGAATCGCTTTACTCAGCCTCTTCCCTACAACACCCCCCCTCTCCCCGGGTAAATATTATCTCCGTTTTATACATGAGGGAAGTTGAAGTTCAGGGTAACCAGCCCTATCACTTGACACAGCTGTGAATTTTAGAGCGCAAATTTAAGTTGTCATCCAATTCCTGCCTTCTTTCTGCCAAACACTATCTCAGAAGTGCTTCTGTATTTTTATCTCTTCATTTTTATGGCAGAGTCTACTCGTGAACCTCCTTTCTTGGCTTCCAAAGTACTGGAATTGTAGGTGCGGACCACTGGAGCTATGGAGGGCCGGAAGTACTATTTTTTTTCCGTAATTACTAATTTTAACAAGTAGTTGTATTTTGTTTATATTCCTTGTAGCACTTTCCAGCTTCTCTTACTTTTCCCACTAATGTGCTGTACAACTAACTGTGGGCAGTCTATGTAACAGCTGCTTCAGTAGCTCATTTGCAAAATGAAAACAGTTTACCTGTTGTCTAAAGTAAACCCTAAAGAATTGTTGTGAGGATTAAGTGATAAATTAATTGATAACTGCCACTGAGAATAGCATCTGGTGGTGCTTAATTAGTGGGAGTTTTATTGTAAAATACTTTTTTTTTTTAAGACAGGGTTTTGCATAGCCTAGAATTTTCTGTGTAGTCAGGGATGACCTTGGACTCCTGATCCTCCTTTCTCCACCTCCCAAGTGCTGGGATCACAAACACACACCACCATGCCTGGATTAAATGTCCTTTTTTTCCTATGGACATTTTCCTAAAAGGCTCATAGGAAATACAAAACAATATCTAAAGGAAGTAGCATTGTTGGACTTCAGGGATCCAAACTGGGACCCCCAGGGTCCAAACCGGAACGCCACATCCCCACAGAGACTCACAGATGGGATATCGATGCAAATAGCAAGAGGATTTATTCCAGTGCACTGGGACCGTTCTAACACGCAGGATAGA
Source organism: Cricetomys ansorgei (assembly GCA_026225945.1). Taxonomy (NCBI): domain Eukaryota; kingdom Metazoa; phylum Chordata; class Mammalia; order Rodentia; family Nesomyidae; genus Cricetomys; species Cricetomys ansorgei. The sequence goes on from JAMJFZ010003602.1 coordinate 2,678,029, forward strand.
AGCGGCCCCAAGGAGCAAATAGTGAAGCTTTTTGAGGCATTACCGGCGTGCGTCCGGGTCCCGCCTATCCCACGCAGGAGATGAGCATGGCAGGCCCCGATCCCTTCCCTCCCAGCCCTTTTATCGGGTTAGGGCAAAGGGGTCTGGGGATGGGGGCTCGTGCAGCTGATTGGCTTCGAGCTCTCTATGTTAGACTAATTGGTCAGGAGTTTCGCGCCCGCGGGATCCAGGGGGCGTGGTCAACCTGTGCCCTTGGACTAGCCCCTTGGGACAGGGTGGCTCCTGGTATGCTGGGGAAGGATGAATCCTGCTGATAAGCTTAATGGTCATTTCCCTGTGGGTGGAGAGGAGACTGAAGAGTACTGTTAATGGCTGTACTTGGGAAGGCATTTCCCCCTATCTTAAACCCTTTCAGCATCAAGGATAGATAGCCACAGATTCTCATTCTCCCTTTCTCAGCTTTTGTTGGGCCTTATGAGGCCTACTGTCCAAGACCAAGCCAGGCTGGATTTCCGACACCTGTCTTTCTTCCGCGTAGTGGTGACTCAGCATAGCCAGCTCTAGCTAGCAACTGCCACGTAACAGAACTCGGCTGGCCCACCGCTCTCACACCACTTTACTCCTCCCTCCTACGTAAGCTCACCCCATCCTGCCTACTACCCCCTCACCCTCGGCCTATTTAAGGGGCTGACTTGTTCAGTAAAAGGAGTTCCTGCTTTGACATTTCTCCCAGCTTGGTGTGTGTCTTTTCTCCCGGTGGGGAGGGGTCAGGCCGCTGATACTCACCATCATGCTCAGCCCTGAGGGGGACAGGCTGGTCCCACTCCCCCTCAATGACTCCTTCTGTCAGGATGCCCAACAAGCTTTAATCCCTGTGCCTTTTGCATAGGAAGGTAGAGAATCTTTACTCAGCTTGACATAGCTGAGAATAGGCCATCAGCTACAGGAGGTCTCTCTTCCCAGGTGCAAGTTTCATGTGGAATATCAGAGATACCATGAGATAGCTGAGCCAAAGGTGAACACATAGGAAAAGATCTTTCTAATGGTGCCTGTAATTTCTTTCCTTTTCTTTCTTTCATTCTTTCCTTTTTTTTTTTTTTATTCTTTTATTTTATTTTTATTTTTTCAAGTCAGGGTAACTCTGTTGTAACTCTCACTGTGCCAGAACTCACTTTGTAGACCAGACTGGCCTCGAACTCACAAAGATCCACCTGCCTCTGCCCCCTGCCTCCCAAGTGCTGAGGCTAAATGTGTGCACCACACACCGACCGGGACCTCTAATTTCTTTACCTAACAAGTCCCTGAATGTGTAGAATAGAAAGGCTGTTCATAAGACCACTGGCAGTAGTTGTAGTTGCAGATGAATCACTACGGTGTGATTCATCAAGGAAGACCAGGAGGCATTCTCATACCTGCAATCCCTGCCAGACCTCAGCAGAGGGAACCACTATCATGGCCAGCACTATACTGGACAGTGAAACTCCTGAAGCGTCTGAGCTCAGGTGTTTGTATTGCTCTCTCCACCATGATAGGCTATATTCCCTCAAAAATGAGCCAAAATAAAGTATTCCTTCCTTAAGTGCTTCTTCCCAGTATGTTGTCCTGACAAGGAGAAAAGTAACCGAATGCTATTGTGAGAATTTTAACTCAAAAGTAGATACATTGATACTTTGAAACTTTCTAAACAATAGTTCTTTCTTGAAGGCAGATCTGTCTTATCACCTGGAGCAGGTTGCAAATGTCAGTTTCATCCTCACCCTGTATCAGTGCCGTGGGCTATGGCTTTGCAGCCAGTCTGTTTCCTCCCTTTTGGCAGTGTTTGATCTCAACAGAAGAAGTTGATGCTGTAGCAGTTCCAAGCTCCAAGGTATTTGCACACTTCTGCTCTAGCACTTGAAACTTCACCAAACCATTTAAAGAATAAGTGAAAGAATGCCTGCAAGTAATGAAAGACACCACCAATCAAACCTCAGAAGCTGACTTGCAGGTGATCAGGCATGTGTGAGCTTAGCCAAGGCCAGAGGAGCCACCTAGCTGAGCTCAGCACAAACAGAATCATGGGTCAAATAGCTGAGTTTTAACCTGTTAATTTTGGTTTGGTTTTTTAAGGGTTTTATTTTATGTGTATGGGTACTGCATGCAGTGCCCAAGGAGGCCAGAGGAAGACATCAGATCCTTTGGAATTGTAGTTACAGGTGGTTATGTGCCACCATGTGGGTGCTGGGAATTAAACCTGGGTCCTCTAGAAGAGAAGCCAGCCAGCTTTATTAAATACTGAACCATCTCTCCAGCCCTTTGTTATGTTTTGATAAGCAGCAAAAGCTAATTTTATATAGGTCTTTCATAATCTATATTCGCTTTTAAATCCTTTCATTATGAAAAGTACTTAAGTATATATTTGACATTCATTTACTACCCAGTCCTACATTTAGGAATGCATGGATTAAACTTAACACAAGTAGTCTACCAATGGCCTCTATCTCCGAGGCATTTTAAAATTCTTTTTTATTTTACTTTTATTGTTGTTGTTATTACTACTACTATTTTTTTTTGGGGGGGGGTTCCTCTGTTGTAACTCTGGCTGTCCTGGAACTCACTCTGTAGACCAGGCTAGCCTAGAACTCAGAGAGATTTGCCTGCCTCTGCCTCCCCAGTGCTAAGATTAAAAGTGTGCACTGCTGCCACCACCACCACCACCACCACCACCACCACCACCACCACCACCTGGATCTTTTTATTTTAAGAATGTGTCTAAGTTGTCACAGCTGGCCTTACACTCAGAACTCCCTCTTTAGCCTCTTGGGCTGTTTTGTGTTGTGTGTAACTATATAAACTCGCAGTTTAACAAAGTTTTAGCATTTACTACCACAATACAAGAGAAAAGAACATCGAGCCTTTTTGAACTCTATGACTTAACTGTGTAAGTCACACCTGTGAAGTCTAGCACTGTCCTGAGGCCCTGTTCCTCAGAAATGTCCTTGTTTAACACTGCCATCCCCATCTAGAAATTGTTACTAATTTTATCTTTGCACTTGCATTTCCTAAGTTCAATGGGACATGTGTGCTGAGACAGGACGTAACAACTCAGCTGTTTATTGCCACTCCATTAGTATATGGCACTCCCAGATCCCACAGGCGTAGAATGCCAGTGGACCCAAAATGTGTAGAATTCAGCAAGGTTGCAAACAAGTTCATGGTAAACAAGTTACGAGTACATCAGAGTAGGCAGGAGTGCTGACAACCCCAGGAGGCCACGCTTTACTTTGAACACAGAAAGATAACTAGTATAGACTGTCATCAGCCAATGAGGAACTTCTGGGCAGTGTAAGAGTAAAATACACACACTTGCACAGACCACAAAATAATACTTGTTTAATTTCTGTGACTTTCATGTGTTAAGTACTCATGTTTGCACAATACAGCATAAGGACCAGTACCAAACTTCATGCTAATAACATAATATTTTAATTTTACTTGGAATGGCACTAAATAGAAATTTTTAAAAAAATAGGAAAGAGAAAGCTTTTTGTTTAGGACCTTGCATTATCTTTTCTGTCGCTATAATAAAATAACTGACAGGAAGCAACTTAAGAAAGGTTTATTTTGACTTAGATTGAGGGGATGCATTCTGGCATGGTGGGAGGGAGTGGCAGGAACAGGAGAGAGCTGGTCACACTCCATCAGCAGTCAGGAAAAGCAGAATGCAATGAATGCTGGTGCTCAGTCCAGTTTCTCTTTTATGCAGTTTGGGACTCTGGTCCTTGGAATGGTGCCATACACTTCAGATTGGTTTTTGGAACTCAATTAATCTAATCTAAATTATCCCTCACAGACAGGCCCAGACATTTTTTCCTTTGGTGATTTTAGACCTGTCAAGTCGACATTAGTAGCCATCATAAACCTTTATTCTTACATTCACATTTTTAAACATTCACATTTTGTACCCTACAAATTATGTAGCTGATGCTGTCTTCAGAGCTAGAAATATGTCTGGTAGCATTCTGTTCCTTTTATCTATTTCTTTCATACATGAAATGGGCATGAGCTCCATCCCATGTAGCTCAAGGGCTCTAGGAAGACTTTGTTCTGTAATTCACAGGTCAGACTCTAACCGTAGTCCTTATCCTCAGACAGCATTTGTCATCATGTCCTCCATATCTTCGGGAGGAGAGCACATGCTCTTGGCTTAAAACGACATTGACAACGTAGGGATGCTTGAAACCCTTGTCAGTTAGTCTTACCTACTTTTGAGATGTCCAGGTTAATAACCTATATACTTTTAAAAGTTCTGTGACAAAGCTGGGTGTTGTGCGCTCACCTGTATTCTCAACATAAAGGAGGCTGAGACAAGAGTGTTTGGGGCAAATTCAGGCTACATAAAAAGACTTTTAAAAAATGAAAACAAAGAAAAGAAAAAATAAGCAAAATTTAGGGGTGGGGGTGTTGCTTGGAGCCAGTAATATGGGTCAGTGAGCTAAGGCACTTGCCAGAAAGCCTAACGATAACCTGAGTCCCCAAGACCTATTATGGTGGGAGAGTACCAATTCCTACAAGTTGTCATCTGACGGCCACATGGGCATCATGGCATGCATACACCCACACACTTGTCCATACCATAAATAAATGTAAATTTTAAAGAGATATCTTCACTATTGAAGGTAATCCAACGAAATGACCTCCATGTAGAACTCAAAGAACACACCTGGATACTTAATATGTGTGTTCATGCATGTGAAAATTGAATTTAGGGTGGTGTGATTGCTAGGCAAACACTTAACTGCTGAAATGTATTCCCTAGCCAGGAAGAGGGAGTCTAGATCAAATGTCAGGCTCTAGGTAGACCCATGCTGTGTGATGTTAGCACTGATTCACCACCTGGAAACAAAACAAACTCTATGACTTCTGTATCTCATTGTCCTCAGAGTTGTAGCGTTGAAATTCTTAGGAGAACCTACTTACTAGGGAACCATCTGATATCATCACAAAAGACTTTAGCAGGAATTTAACAATTTCCCATAACCTATCTTCAAAAAAAAAAAAAAAAATGAAGGATGGTTTCCCTCAGGATATGCTAGTTTGGGGTGAAGCTTTGAGTGTAGTAGAGACAAGCCAAGTAGTCCATTGGGACTATACTTCAATGAAGGGACAATGCCAAAGTCACCATTTGTCCTGGACCTGTCACAACTCCACAACACTCTTAGGTGTTAGTTATTTCAAGTACTGCCTTTTCTGCCTTTTTTTCCCCCATGCACTTTTTTTCTGGGTCACCAAATAAGTGTATTGGTAGGCCTTTTCATTGTATCCCCTTCATTCCTTTTCTCCATTTTGACTCATTGGGCCATATTTTAGGTGATTCTTTAGGATCTCATGCAGTCCACTAGTCTTTTAGTGTGTCTAATCCACCCACTGTATTTTTTACTTCAACAAATACATTTTCATTCTAAAAGTTATTTTTATCAGTTCTACTATGGTCAATCTCTGTAGTCATACTACTTGCTTACTTTTGTGCTACCTTTTATTTCATTTTTCCAATAAATATTGGTGCTCATATTGTTATGACTATTCTAGTTGCTGGAGTTATACTTGCAAAATAAAACAAAACCCACCCTGACTTACAACACAGTGAGGAGGTAAGTTATCAGTTAATTGTTTTTAAATTTTAAGCTTTGTTACGTGTACATGCATGATAGATGAGTATGGTCATATTTTAAGTGGAACTCAAGTTGCCAGGTTTGTATGGCAAACTGATTGAGACATGTTGTGGAATATTTTACTCTTGTGTGTTGCTTTGGTTTTGATGCCTTGTAGCTGGGAAGCCAGATGTCTTGCAGTGGTATAGGCCTTGCTTCCTACACAGTCACACCCTTGTCCTAGCCTTGAGATTCCCAACAGATAGACAATTGAAGGTGACCAGTCACGAGCAGGTCATGAGCAGATCAGGAGCAAAGACTCTGATCACCCCCAAGGACACACAAGGAAAAGGCAGAGAAAAGAAGAAGAAAGAAGACAAATGAAAAAACAGACAATTAGAAATAATCCATTGCATATCACTCATATTCAATCTCATATGGGCTTGTCAGGCCCTTTAGCACATGGAAACAATGAGATCGACGAATTATTAATAGGAAATGCATTAGAGGCTTCAGAATTTCATAAAAAACACCATGCCAACAGCAGATGTTTAAAAAGAAATTTTTCCATTATTTGGCAACAAGCCAAAGAAATTTTAAAGACCTGCCCTAATTGTTCTTTGTATAATCAGCTTCCATTACCCACTGGAATTAACCCTAAAAGTACCCTGAGAAATAAAATTTGGCAGATGGTTGTATTTCATTTTACAGAATTTGGGAAATTAAAGTATGTACATCACACAATTGATACCTATTCAGGGTTTCAATGGGCAACAGCATTAAATTCTGAAAAAGCTGATTCTGTGATTACACATTTATTGGAAGTAATGGCTGTCATGGGAATACCATCACAGATTAAGACAGACAATGCTCCTACATATGTCTCTAGTAAAATGAAGCAGTACTTTACTTATTTTAACATAAAACATATTACCGGCATACCACACAACCCAACAGGACAAGCAGTTATTGGAAGATCCAATCGAACATTAAAAGAAATGCTTTATAAACAGAAGGGGAAAATAAAGACTCCTAGAGATAGATTACATAATGCCTTATTGACTTTAAACTTTTTAAATGTCAGTGAGACAGGCACAACAGCTGCAGAGAAACATTGGATTATAGAGAAAACTGCAGAACTAGATCAGCCTGTATGCTCTAAAGATGTATTAACCTCAGAATGGAAATCAGGGAAAGTAATACGTTGGGGGAGGGGTTTCGCCTTTGTCTCTACAGGAGAAGAAAAACTGTTGATACCAACAAAATTGATAAAAATTCGATCTGAATAATCTGGTTATCTTTAGTAAAAGTTTCAAACCTCTTGGGTACATAAGGCATTGCGGTGGCTAGATGCTCTGTCATCAGCCAACACATACAACTCCCGAGGCTGGCATGCTAAATGAATATCCAGCAAGAAAAGGGACAAATTACTAGACTTTGAAGTTATACATGGTAAATAAAACTTCAGCTTAAAGTTAAAAAAGAAAGGGGTATAAGATATATCTATAATTGGCTATTTTAACCTCAAATTAAAAAAATTTAATTTTAAAAGATAATGTTTAAGCATTTTGCTCTAATAATAATAGCCTGGAGTGTGGAGACTCCACCCCATGTCGGGGAAAGGTTGTTTTTGTCTTTTCAGAAATGAAACATCCAACTGAGAGTATCCAGAGACCACTGGGCTGAAGAGAGACATCAGAGTGTGCGGGTTACTGTTCAGCCTTCAACCTCAATAGTCCCACACAAATGGACCACTGAAGGTCTTCTTAGCTGCCTTGCTCCTGTGCTGCTTATAGACCAGAGGCCATGGATTACAAAAAATTGAGTTCCCCAGCTTAATACAGAGGCTGGCAGTCAGAGACGGGATTGAGAGTTATGACATGAATTTTCCTAAGACAGGATGCTGCTCATGCTATCAGTAACCCACAGATGGCTCATTTTCATTGTTCATTAATTCTCTCCTAAGACAGACATGGCCATCTTGAAAAGGGGAAATATGGAAAGCTATTGGCTTCATAAAACTATCTTGTCCTCTGAAATCATCTTGGAGATGACTCTGCAGCTGACAGGGAGCCTGTTTTGAAAATTGAGGCAGTTTTCACAGTGCTCAAACTGTGATGATGCAGATGCAGGTATCTGCTGACATTTGAACTGCACGAGCATTTTGCTAAACATTGAACTATTATGAACAGTTGATGAACTTTTATGAACTGTTGTTGAACTTTTATGAACAATTGGTGAACTATTATGAACAATTGGTGAACTTTGGTCTTGATACTTGATGTTATATGGGACAGTTACAATCATCAAAGACATACTGAAATTCGGACTTGATATTTGACAGACTATAACTTTATATCTTATTGTAAACAAAAAGGGTGAGATGTTGTGGATTATTTTACTCTTATGTGCTATTTTGGTTTTGATGCCTTGTAGCTGGGAAGCCAGATGCCTTGCAGTGGTACAGGCCTTGCTTCCTACCTAGTCACACCCTGGTGCTAGCCTTGAGATTCCCAACAGATAGACAATTGAAGGTGACCAGTCATGAGCAGGTCATGAGCAGATCAGGAGCAAAGACTCTGATCACCCTCAGCCTAGTATCATTGTGGTAATGAAGGCCTGAATGATAGAGGGGTTGTGGGAAAAGTTAAAAGGGCTAAGGCAGAAGGAATGAAGGAGGATTGGGGAAAAAAGCTGAAGACTCTGCCTAGCCTAGCCACAAGAGCATTGGAAAATTGAACGATGTACACATATTAAGCGATCGAAAGATACTTTAACAGAGACATCTTGCCTGCTCTGTGGTTCTGACCTGTAGGGTCAAACGACCCTTTCACAGGGTTGCCTAAGACCATATGCTTATCAGATATTTACATTATGGTTCATAACAGTAGCAAAATTAGTTATGAAGTAGCATTGAAAACAATTTAATGGTTGGGGGGTCACCGCATGAACTGTTTTAAAGGGTCCCAGCATTAGGAATGTTGAGAACCACTGATTTACAGTATAGTATAAACTAACAAATGGAAACTAAAAGTGCAAAGGAGAATGAATACAGAGATGGGAAGGGGTATGGTTTACTTATTTTTGAGACAGGATCTTTTGAAGTGTTTCAACTGGTGTCAAACTCCTGGTCATCCTGCCTCAGTTTGCCATGTGCTACAAAGGTGTGACTTTCAATAGGGTGACTGCTTTACATCTTCTGAAAATTCATGTTAACTCAAGGCTTGGGGATCTAATGTTTCAGCTCTCAGTATAGAGCTTGTTTTACTATCTGCTAAGCTTTGGTTGGGAACTATTTGGTTGACTTAAATCCTCAACAAACTTTCACTTTTTGTGTTAGTGAATCCAGATGAGTTATCAAAAATGACTTATGGAGGCCCAGCATGGTGTTGCAAGTCTTTAATCCCAGTGCTGAGGAAGCAGAGACAGGAGGATCTTATGAGGCCAGCCTGGTCTACATATTGAGTTCCAGAACAGCTAAGACTATATAAAGCACACACTACATCTTATCACTCAAAAATCAAAACTACATGAATCTTTAAAATCTCAACAGAATTCAATCTTGCATTTTCCTGGCTCACCTCATTTTTTCTTCTACTCTTTCTTCCTCTGCGTGTGACTGTAGCTCGTGTGTGTGTGTGTGTGTGTGTGTGTGTGTGTGTATGTGAGACGGGGGGGTGGGGGTGGGGGGGCGGGGGGGGGTAGGTGGGGAGAAATGTTCTGCTCCATTCTAGCACTCCAGCTTATTCCCTTAAGGCAGTCTCTTCCTGAATTTTCAGCTATGGCAGCAGCAATCCCAGAGTCGCTGGGGTTATAGACAAGCATGTAGCCATGACTAGGTTTTTACATGGGTTCTGAGATCTGAACTTAATGAAGTCTCAAACCTTGAAAAGCAAGTATTTTACCCACTGAACCCTTTCTCCAGTCTGGTTCTAATTCCTTTGATGTATCTATTACCCAAATCCAAAATAAACTCCTGACCCTATGAAACTTAGTTGTCTCACTAAGGCAATAGTATCTTTTAGAAAAGGTGGTAACTTACTATAAAATCATTTTGTTCTTTAACCTCCGCTCTCTGCCTTTGTTCCACTGATAACATTTCCACTCAATTTACTATGGCCTACTTATAAATCAAATACAAGAAAATAAATTCTAAATGCTACTGAATTCTTTTAAAAAATATTTTTAGTTTACTTTTGTGTGCAGGTGTATGTAAGCAGAGGTAAGAGAACAACTTTCAGGAGTTTGTTCTTTCCTTCCACCAAAAGAGTTCTGGGAAGTGAAATCAGGTCATCAGTCTTGACAACTGAACCATCTCACCAGCTCCTCTCCTGAACCTGAGGAGTCCTAGAGATGTAATTTTAGTAATCATGAACTTAAAATATAGTTTTTTGTGTATGAGTGCTTTGCCTGCATGTAGGTCTGTGCATTACTTTCATGCCTGGTTCTGTCAGAGGCCAGAAGAGAACACTGGGTTCACTGGGGCTGGATTCACACACAGTTGTGAACTACCATGTGGGTGCTAAGAATCAAACCTGGGTCCTCTGGAAGAGCAGTCAGTGCTTTTAACTACTGAACCATCTCTCTCTAGCCCAGGAGTTGCTACTTTGTAAATAATGTTCAAAATGCCTCAGACATCATTAAATTGACTTCCTTAGGGCAGGTATGCCTATTTTATACATCAGGAAATTAAAGAACGATATGAAATTAGATATCTGTGGCAGTTTGAATAAGAATGGTCCCCAAAGGCTCATATACTTGAATGCTTAGTCACCAGAGAGTGGCACTATTTAAAGGATTAGAAGGATTTGGAGGTATGGCCTTGTAGGAAGTGTGTCATTGTGGGTGGGCTTTGAGGTTTCAAAAGCCCATACCAAACCCTGAGTCTGTCTCTCCCTGCCTGTGGATCAAGTTCTAGCTCTCGGCTACTGCTCCAACATGTGCCTACATGCTGCTAGGCTCCCTGCCATGATGATACTGACTTCTGACAGCCCCCAATTAAATGCTTTCTTTTGGTCATTTGTCTCTTCATAGCACATGGCAAAGAACAGTGACTAAGACAATATCCAAGGCTACATAGTAGGAGAGCCAAGATTTAAGTTTAGTTTAGGTATATAATCACACTGAAGTCTCCATAGTAAATAGCTTTCTCCAGTTAAAGTAATCATTACAAAAATACATGGTATAATTTTATTACTTCTAACTTGTTTTCATCACAATAAAAATAACACAGGTTTACAAAAATAAATTTTTATTAAAAGCAGTAAAGTCTGAGCAGGAAGACAGTACAAAGAATGTAAACAATGTAAACATCACTACATTCAGCTCAGCCTGATTGAATGCTGAAAAACAAGTCTAAATGCTCTATGTGCCCTTACTAGTAAGATACATTAATTCTATTTTACACAGACAACATATTCCACTTTTTACTAGGAAAAAATAGTTTATCGAAGTCGATCCCATCGCCAAATGCTGGCATCATCACAGACAGCTATGAGGATGCTGCTATCCCTGCTAAAACTGGTTTGTCGAATAGCAGCACCACACTTATGATGAGTCAGTGTTGTACATCTAGGGAAAAACATGACAAGCGATCAACTAGCACACAGAACATTATTTTACCTTAAAAACTGAATGAGAAAATACAGTTTAAAACTAGCCTATCTTCATTAAAGATTCACTCTCAAATTTCACCAGGTTAGTATATGTATCTTATCACCACAGTATAAATAACAGTTAATTGAAATGTTAAAAAACACTTTTAACTCTGAAACTTTAAGTGTTAAAATGACTGGGCTATGACATAGCTCACACTTGTGACACACTTGCGTAGCATGTGTAAGACCCCAAGTTTGATCCCCAGCACCACAAAAATCAATGATTTAAGGATGGCACAAAGAGGCTATAATTTAGAACATTTTAGAGACTTCTATACTTACTTGGCTTTATGAGGATCTTCAACTTCTAAATCCCAAACATAAAGTTTGCCAACCTGATTGCCCAGTGCAAGCATCTGTGTAAACATAGTTTTGAAAACATAAAATTAATACCAGCACCAGGTTCTAAGTCATGCAAGTAATTCTAGAACAGCTTCCCTGCTGTGGAGGAACCTAGGCTCCAGCTTCTGTTGGGCCACCTGACTATTTAACCTTATGTTACTGATCTGTTAAGCAGGAATAAGAGCACTTAATATATCCTTGGCATCTTGAGAAATAAGACTCTGCAACATCTCATGGATGGCGTTACAGTTTTACCACAACTATGGTAATTTTCTTCTACCTTAGCAAATTACAGAAAAAGTGGGGTGCTCTTCCAAAGCTTTGTTAGAGAAATACTCAGGTAATTTGTATGATAAAATCCCAGCATCAGATTCCTTTAACATCTTAGATAATAGCCCTTTTACCTTCCATGCTGATTTTTCTCTTAAGTTTTTCTAGAAAAAAGCTATTTAAGAGGATAAACACATTAAAGCATTGTATCTAGGGAAAGGGGATTGGGAATGTAGCATTACTGATACCTAACTTCCCATTTCTTTTACAACAGTGCAGGTAATGTGCAGAGCCCAGGGAAGGCAGCCAAAGTAATCAACACAAGATCAACACAACCAACGTGAGAGGACAGGAGCGTGGACAGGACAGGAAAGGCTAGAAATACACGGTCTTTCAGAAGACAATTCCAAATATAAAAGTATGTGCTACCTTTTGCCAGAAATCCATAGAAAACCTCATGTACCAAATGTCACATTGGCTGTAATCAAATCGCCCAAGAATAGTCACATTAGACTCACTAGGTTTAATTTTATCTATATCATCCTCCATTTTGCCAGGTTTCCAGCATACAATGGCATTTTCACAAGACTAAAAAAAAGAGAGAGAAATAAAAGATACATATTAGAACTGAATTTCAAAAATAAAAACAAATCTGTTTATCATTTTGAATAGCTCAAAGATTTACTGAGTCAAGCTATACCCCCAGTACAAGATATCTGACTAGAAATAGAACTAAACTATACAAAAGATTCATGCTGTTTCAAATAGTCAAAAATTTTCTTTCAGAACAAGTTAAGTTCAATTCCAGATATATTGGCACTTCATCCAGTGTGGGCACCACAAAGAAGATGCTCAGAAGATGTCATAGGAAAATCATTACTGCAAGGACCATAGGTTTATAAAGTGGCTCAAGACACTGACATGGGGATAGGATCAAACAGGCTATGAAATTACCCATCTCCTGTCCTGTAACATTGCATCTTTTGATAGTTCTACAGTCTCCCTGTAGTCATTATTCTAATCACTGTCACGGTTAGTGGTCCACACTACTGAATTTTTGGCAATGTGTCTGCTTCTAGTTGACAGAAGCCAGAGATGCTGCTAAACATCTTCTTCTGGCTTCAACAGCTCCTGGATTAATAACCCTGCACCCTAGAGCTTTTCAGGGCTGCCTATTCAATCGCAGATGGCAGCCTACAGAGGTCTCCGCATCTAAACACTTTAGCCACAGGGCCATAGAAAGATTAGAATGGGAAGAACAATTTCTCTTTTCTATATTCTTTAGATTTGGAAATTCTAATGCTAAGTGACATCTCATATACAAGTTACTAACTGAACAGTATCTGGTATCACTAGCCCAATGCTGCCCTAATTGTATATAATTGGTGTTTTCCCTAAAGACTCATCTTAGTCCAAACTCTAAGTCAGAATCTCTTAGAGCATTCCCTGGGGTTTCTTTTGCTACCCTAGTCTGGACACTGGGAAAACAATGACTTAGAAATATTAATGGGTAAAAACAGAAAGGCCTCGACAAAAGTCTGCTATTCTTATACAAAGAACTAAAGACAGCTGCAATCTAACAGACATATTTACACATAATAAATGCTCTACTCCCACCAAACAGAAGTATCTGCAGACTCACATCTACTTGAACCTGCTTTTGAGAAATTATTCCTTAGGCCTTAACAAAGTGCATCCCTGGCTCTCCCTACTCTTTGTGGTAATATGCTAACTTTCTCTGGCCTGGCAAGTATCAAAGAAGGACTGGCAGCCAGGACAACACAATCACCCAGTGGTAAGAGTACAAGATTCTCCACACTGGCAGTAGAGGCCACTGGGTAAGCAGTGATAGGGCGGTGCCAGCTGAGGCCCAGTTGAGGGCCTGAACTCCTACCTTCACCTGGCAACTGCAAGACAGTGCTGCAACACTCCCTCTTACATGTTAAAGCAAGCCTGCTAAGAGCAGGAACCTCTCCAAGAACCAAGGGATAGCTTAGCATAGAGTGCTTGCCTAGCAGGCCTGAGGCCCTGGGTTTAGATATCTATCACCACAAAACAAACAAGTAGTTGAATGACAAAAATAATGTCTCCAGAGTCATAATACTCAAAATAAAAAGCTGTGATGGCTAATCTTGATTATCGACTTCATAAGACTTAGAATCACTATGAAAACAAGTACCAATGCATGTCTGTGAGGGGTTTCCTAGGTTATGTGGGGGCTCCTTTCCATGGCTGAAGTCCTAGACTGAATAAAAAGTGAGCTGAGCAACTGCATTCACTGCTCTCTGTTTCTGAACAAGGATGCATGTAACCAGCTGCCTCCCACTTCTGCTGCTGGGACTTCTGTGCCATGAGAGCAAACTGGATCCAAGAGAAACCCTTCCTTTCTTCCTTAAATTGATTTTGTCAGCCATTTGTTCTACCGACAAGTAACTAATTCAATAAAATTAAACTTAACTGATCGGCTCAAACAAGAGGAGAATCAAGAATTTGAAAGATAACCCAATAGAATAGTATCCAAACTGAACAAAAATGGAAACAGAAGGAGGAGGAAGACAGTCATTTCAGAGGCCAAACAACAAAATCTAGTAAAAATCCCAATGCTAAAGTATAGATAAAGCCAGTATAAAGTATAGATAAAATAAAGCCAGCACTGTGTGTGTGTAAAAATATCTAATACCTAATTAGTGTCTCAAAATAAGGGAAGAAATCAGGGCTGAAAAATATCTGAATCGTCAGTGATGAGACAAAATATTTCTCCAATATATACATCTACTACAGATTCAAGATCAATGAACTACAAATAAGGTAAGTCAAAGAAAATCCTATCTAGCCAAATCATACTTAACCTTCAAACTAAAATACAGTCCTATTCAATCCAAAAACTAAAGGAAAAGGGCAAACTCTGAAAGCAGTTTAGGACAGAAGAACATAGCTACAGTTACACGGGAAAAGTTTTAATGACAGAATATTTCATATCAGAGGCCAGAGAAGGAGCTAATGTTTTTCACGAATTTGGGGAACAAGGGACAGGTAATGTAAAGGCAGAAATACATATTTAGTGAATATATTCTTCAGGAGTGAAGAGAAAATGAAGGAAAACCAAGAGAATCTGTCAATAGTAGACCTCTAAATGAATGGCCTGATTGCAGGAAGTTTCCTGAACAGAAAGGAGATGACTTAAGATGGCTCCCTGAAACGAAGGAAAGGGAAAACAAAAACCAAAAGTGAATACAATGCTCTTTTTTCTTGAGTTTTCTAAATTACACTTCACTGCAAAAATTATAATACTATCCAGTATGGCTCTCAAATATAAATGAAATATTTGAGACAATTAGATCATAAACTGGGGACAAACTGATAAAAAGGGGAAGGGTTCTTTCTACACTTCCTTTGATTACCAATATCTCAACATACGGGAGGCTGAAGGTACATACATGAAATATGACATCTAAAGCAACCTCCAAACTGCTACACAAAGAAATATGCATAATAATGCTGCAAGATGGCAAGATGGCTCTGCAGGTAAGGTCCTCAATGCACAAGCCTTACAATATGAGTGCAGTGCCCAGATTCCATGGAAGAAGGCAGAGCCCTGAACGTTGTCTTCAGATCTCCATACATTGCAGTAGCGTACACACACACACACACTTTAATAAAAATTAAATCAAAAAAGCTACATGTAAATAAAAAAAAAAAAAGGAGTTCTAAAAAGTATCACATTACAGGCATGGAGCCCGTGCCTCTAATTCCAGTACTCAGGAGACTGGGGCAGGAGAATCATTACAAGGCTTAGCCTGAGCTACACAGCAAGTTCAAGGCTGATTCGACACCCATCTCAACAAATAAACAAGGATAATCACAAAAACAACCCCAAATAACAACAGCAGCCCCAAATCAAAATGAAGGATTCAAATAATCTATAGAAAGTACAGGGGGAAACTCAAGAGACAGAGTAAAGAAAATAGTAGATTTAATGTATAGCTTTTCTGCTTCCTAACAAACTGGCATAAAGGATTTTAAAACATAAGGTCCAAATAAATAAAAGGGTTGGGATGTAGCTCAGTGGTAGAGCACTTGCTTAGATTTAGTTTCAGTTACTCAATACCAAAACCAAGGTAAGTGGTTGGGAAAAGATTACAAAAATGAGCTGAGCGGGGTGATGTACACCTGCAATCCCAACACTCAGGAGGCTGAGCCAAGAGGATTGCTGAGATTAAGGACAGCCTAGACTACATGGCTATTCCTTTAATCCTAGGCCTCGGGAGCAGAGGCAGAAGCAGAAGAGTCGTCCAAGGCCAGCCTAGTCTACATAGTCAGTTCCAGGGCAGCCAACACTATGTAGAGAGACCTTGTCTCACAACCAAAACAAGAATGTAAGAGCCAGGGTGGGATGCAGCTTAGTGGTAAAACTGTAGTTTAAATCACCAGTACCACAAAAGCAGTTATCACTGGTTTGCTATCACTGAGACCCAGTTGACAGCAAAATAATGCCCAATGGAAACACTGCTAAGGAATCCTGTTCATATGCTTTACCTCAAATAGACTAATTCCTCCAACAGCATAGAATACAGCTAACTCAACCTGAAGCAGCCAGCCGGAATAGCTGTTTACTAAGAGAACTGAGCTCATACTTTAATCTAGAAACTTTGGTTGGAAATTCCATCAACGTTATACAAATTCTATTTCATGTATTCTATTTAGAGAAACACCTGACAACTTCTTTTATAAAGTCAGTATTACTGAAATCAGAGGGAGACACAAATAACAAAGAAGGAAACTTCAGACCAGTATCAACAAAATATTAGCAAATACAATTCCATTCAACAGGAGTAAGTATATAAAATTTTTATAAGAAAACACAAAAGAAGCCAGGTATGGTGGTGTACACCTTTAATCCCAGCACTAGGGAGATAGAGGCAGGGGGATCTTTGTATGTCTGAAGCCAGCCTTGTCTACAGAGGACAGTCAGAAACTACACACAGAAACCCTGTCTCAAACAGCCTCCCCTCCAAAAAGAAAGAAAGGAAGGAAGGAAGGAAGGAAGGGGGAGAGAAAGAAAAAAAATCTTTACAATGTGGAGCTTGGTGGAGAGTTCTCAAGTTTTTCTTTAAAAAAAAAAATTGAATTGTATCTAATAAACACTAAGCATTTTCATGCACCAACAAGATGGTTCCATGGGTAAAGGCACTTGCCACTAAGCCTGATGGCCTGAGTTTGATTCCAGGACTCCACGGTGTAAAGTGAGAACTGATTCCCAAAAGTTGTGCTCTGAGTTCCACATGCATACTGCAACACACACACACCTAATAAAAACAAAACAAAACAAACAAAAAAACCACTAATCATTTTCTTAGCAAGGCCCTTTCTGGAGATGAAAAGATCAGTCACCGGCTGGAAGAAAATATTTGCAAACAAGCTGACATAAGATGCATATTTAGAATATATAAAGAACACCCAACTAGCCAAAGATTCAAAGAGACATCCCCAAAAAGGATATAGATGGTATGATGACTACTCTTGGTTGTCAACTTGACTACATCTGGAATTAACCCAAATGGCTGGGTACACCTGTGAAGGATTTTTTTTTCTTAAATCATTACAAGTGGGAAGACCCACTTCTCTGAATCTTTGAGGTGGAAGATCCACCTTTAATCTGGGCCACCCTTCTACTGGCCGCCTACATAAAGGACATGGAAGAAGGAAATGCTCTCTTTGCCTGCTTGCTGTAACTCTTGCTAGCAAGTCCTTCACTGTCATTTGAGCCTGCTTCTTAGAGACCGGTGTATTCTAAAGACCAGCTGAGACATGCAGCCTCCTGGACTGAATAACTACTGGATTCTTGAACTTTTCATTCATAGGCAGCCATGGATTAGCTAGACCACAGCCGGAAGCAATTATAATAATCCCCCCATACACATACTCTATAAGTTCTGTTCCTCTAGTGCAGGGGTTCTCAACCTGTGGGGTCAAGTGACCCTTTCAGTGGGGTCACCCAAGACCATCTGATTATGATTCATAACAGTAGCAAAATTACAGTTATGAAGTAGCAATGAAAATAATTTGAGGGTTTAGAGGCACCACAACATGTGGGACTGTATAAAAGGGTCACTGCATTTGAAAAGTTGAGAACCACTGCTCTAGAACCCTGACTAATACAGATGGTAAATAAGCACATGAAAAAGCTGCTCAACAGCATTACTAGCAGAGAATGCAAATCAAGACCATTATGAAGTTTCACTACAAATAAAAACTAACGCTGGTGAAGACACAGAGACACTGACATACATTGCTGGTGATAGTGTAAAATGGAACTCTGGAAAATAAAAACTTAACCACTACCCAACAATTGCTCTCCTAAGCATTTATCCCAGAGAAACAAATAGTCAAGTCCATACAAAAATCCTGTACACATCTGTTCATCAGCAAGTATGTGACAGCCCCAAACTGCAAACAACGAACACAACTAATGATATGGTGTTAAATTAACTTTAATGAAGTTTAGGCATGGTGGCACACACCTTAATCCCAGCACAGGGGCAGGCAGTTTGAGGCCAGTCTGATCTACATAGCAAGTTTTTATCTCAAATTAATAAACAAATATATAAAATATTAATTGTGATGGTACAGTGACACCATGGAGTACTACTTAGCGATGAAAAATAAGAACTACTTTACAGGCAGCAATTTGGATGGATCTCCAGTGAATCCTATTGAGTAAAAAAAGATGATCTTAGAATCTCCACAACTCTATGCTGTATTCTTGAAATGACAAAATTCATGTGACAAAATGACAAGGAGCTAAGCACACAACACACTGATGTTCTTTTCCTAGGTTTTTGAGAACACAACAGTATAACATAACTACTGATTTATAACCCCAATTCCAGGTGATCCAAAGCCCTCTTCTGGCACATACATGCAGCCAAAACACTCACACATATAATAACAATAATAATAAACAATAACAATACCCACCTAACTTCAAAGAAAGTGGGTGGTGGGCATCCTGAACCTCTCTGAACTACCTTAAAACTTCCTGAAATCTAGTTCAAGATCAAAAGTTTAAGGAGGGGAAAATGAAATCAACAGTAAATCTAAACCCAAAAGGAAATGAAAGGGGGGGAAAAAATCAAATTAGGTTCTGCCTAAGAAAATGTAGAACACCCTGACATTCATATCAAGAATCCAGGAAGTAATCTCTCCAACTCTGACAAGCCTACGGGTTCAGACAATATCACCAATCACTGCTCTAGCTGATCAACAAGAAAAAAACAAAATTAAACAAGATATAGTCACCCTTCAATTCTCAGGACAAACTGGCTCCAGATACCAAAGTCCAGAGGTTCAAGTCCCTTACTGAAATGGCAGCACATGCTCACATTCCCCCGCGTACTTTTAGTCACCACTGTATTTATGAAACCAAATACAATGTATGTGCATATTGTAGTTGTACTGCATTTAATGAATCACAAGAAAAGCTCTTTGTGCATGTTCAGTAAAGATGCAATTGTTTTGTTCAAATACTTCTGATCACTCATAGATTGAATGACTTGAAAGATGTGGAATCCATGGGCACAGAGGGCTGTGTATCTACATCCACCAAAAAGGGGAGCAGGGTGGAGCAAACTGCAGCCTGTAAGCCAAGGGAACTCCAGTCACTTGTTCTTGCAAATAAGGACTTAACTGAAGAAAATACAAATACAAAAACATTGCTATCGGCTTTAGCTATTATTCTCAACATCATTGACTGCCTGAGGCAGTCACACCCTCTAAGCTCATTTCTTACTAGAGCATGAAGAACTACAATTTAGTCAAATTCTTGATACTTAAATAAGTCTGAAAAATCTACCAAATAAGACTTCTAAAAACATTTTATTGTCTGCTATTGATTTTAATAAGTTTCATAAATGTTTCCTGCAAAGTTCACACACACACACACACACACACACACACACACACACACAATGCAAGCACAGATTAACTCTAGTTTTCCGTACCTTGGAAAGTATCAAATCGCCTAACCATCGCACACAATCAACATAATTCCTATGTATGTCTCTGGTTGAAAAGTCAGGAAAGTGGATTTTCTGGGAAATAAATGGCCTGAAGGAAGAATGAAAATGTAAAAGTTAAAAATAGTGTAGTAGGATCATACTGTTTTTTCAGTTTGGGGTTTATAAACTCTGTAGTGCTTAGGGTCAATCAAACCTAGGGCTTCAAGCAAACCAGGCAAGCACTATGCCTACTGAGCTTCATTTTCTAGTTCAAATTTTAAAACTCTACAACTATTAATTTCTCTATGTTTTGAGATAAAATGTATCAGCTAACCTGTTTTTTTAGAGCTAAAGTAACTACTTTTCATTTGTATTTTTTTTCACTAACTGCTTTCCAGTATGTTTTACTTTTCTTTTTAAATTTGGAGCAGGGTGAGATGGTAAACGCACTCGCCACGCAAGCCTGGCCTGAGTTCACTGTCTGGAACCCACACAAAGCGGGGAGGGGAGATGTGAAGTGACTCCACAAAGCTGTCCTCTGACCTCCATTTTTACTAACATGTATTTGTGAGAGAACAATAAACAAGATATTCTGGAGGTGCTAAACTGAAGAGCAAACCTACCATTTCTAATCTAGTAAGTGATTCTACGGTGCTTGTTTTTCTTTATTTTTGTTATGGGGCCATAACCCAAAACATCACCCTTGTAGACAAGTGTTCCACCTACACCCCACCCCTCCTTATATCCATGACACTACTGTGACTGCAATGAATTAGTTGCTAAAGAGATCGTATCCTCCTTTTCCCTCCCGCCATATATACAAAGCAAGTTAAGCTCATCATTTCAAACTCCTTTTGAATTCAAGTCTAGGATCTCCTGTTAAGATGTTATTTAGGAATGGACAAAAAAATGTGTGTACACATGTGTCTATGAATGTGTACACAGGGCCAGAGGACCTCAGGCGCCTTCCTACACTGATCTCCCCTGGTTTTTGAAACAAGGTCTTTCACGAGCCTGATGCTCACGGGAGCCTAGGCTGCCCAGCTAGCAAGCTCCACTCCTCAACACTGGGATTACAGGGAAGTCAAGCCAGTCTTTTCCTTGGGTGAACTCAGGTCTTTTTGATTTTACACGGCAAATGCTCTTACCCATCCCACCAAGCCATCTTTACATGAATTCTAACAGTTAAAATTGCAGTTGCTTTTTAGTCAAATGAATGCTACATTACTAGTTAAAGCCCTTTCAAAAAAAGATCAGGGCAACTCTGTGAAATATAGTTTATATTTATTCCAGAAACCTAATAATCATTTTAAAGTATGAATTTAACATTGCACCTGATGTTGAAAGGTAGAAACCTAAAAGTTGTACTAACTCTTAAAAGCCAATGAGGTATGTTAAGTGCACTCCAATATTTACTAAAGCTTGCAAAATTAACATCCTGACTTGAATTAATAAATTAATATTATTTTATATTACTTAAAAATTATGTTAAATTATGTTACATATCAATTATAATAGACAACAAACAAGTTATTATTTAATAATAAATAAATATTATTTATATTCATATTAATAAAATTATCTGACTTGAAAACCTGAAAATAAACTCTTTGCTAAAATAAAACTACAGAGTTAAAATAAAGTAAAAGTGTAACACATGTAAATATGTTTGTAGTTAAAGTATTACTGACAACATAGTAAGTACTAAAAAATGTAATTACATCAAAGCCTAGAGCACTTCAAAAGAGAAACCAAGACATTTAAAAAATATGGGTTCTCCACCCATGGTGTTCAGAGTCCACAATTTGAAGAATCATTTACAGGAAAATGTCAATATCGGTCTGTCTGTCTGTCTGTCTATCGATTTATCTATCTATTTCTGACAGGGTTGCACTCTATATGTAGCAGTAGCTCGCCTGAAACTTGCTCTGCAGACCAGGCTGGCTTCCAGTCTTCAACTGACAGAAATGCCTTTACCTCTGCCTCCTCAGTGTTGGGGATTAAAGGTGTTTACCACCACATCCAGCAAGAAAGTATTTTATTATCATAAACTATAGCTAGAAACCAATATGAAATTAGAGTTTACTAATTGATTTAGAATTTACCATTCTGTCTTTTCCCTTCTCTAGCCCACAGTAGGTTTGGGTGATTTAAAACTTTTATACTTCCAACTTAAGAACATGCATACAATAAATCAAAGTAAGTGAAATGTGCCACTAAATCAAATAAAAACAACTCAAGTAAGATTGAAGAGGCTAATCTTCCGCAGGTAAATGATACCTTGAGGCCACAAGCTATCAAAAGAAGGCGTCTAGAGCAGCAGTGGGGATTGTTTCACAATACTGGAGGGAAAGGAAAACACTACCAACAGCACAAAGCATCAAACTGTCACCTGTTGGTTTTATTTGGGTTATAATCATAAGATTCCTTAATTGCATTCATCATTCTCTTTGAGTTGATTCTCCAAAGTTTAAGAGAGTGATCCATACCACAGGACATTATCTTCTCACCCAAAAGATCGTAATCCTAGGAATAAAACAGAACAGTGCAAATAAGTACATTACAGTCTCAAATGGTGTCTCCAATTTTCACCTGGTGCACACTACAGTGACAACTGTATTTCAAACCACAATACTAACTGCACTCCAGGCTTCACCTCAGTGAATTATAAGTCACAGAGTCTAGTATTTTCCATCTAAAGGTTTAATTACCTTATCACCACTAGAGTACGAAACGGAAGGCATAAAACTAAGTCACTTCATTTTGTGTTTATCTATTCAACTATATTTAAGTATCTTCCTTGAATTTAAAAGTAAATCAAATGCTGAAAATAATCATTCTGACACTAAAAAGCTGGTTATACTACTTTTCTTGTCCAACTCCAATTAAGAAATTAAAATGGTATTTGTTTATAAAACCTGTGAGGCCTTCAACAGTTAAAATATACTTTTTCTTGTACTACTTAAAATTACATTTACTAAAATGGAAAGTGGAGTTGGAATGATGCCCACTCCTAGCCAAAGGGCTACCAGTGTCCGACTGCGGCTGAGAGGGGGAGAGTCAGTTTTCTTCAGTGGTGTGATACCTGATACATGTACCACACTTCAGGGAGGGCCCCATGTCCAGGATTAGTCAGTTAACACAAACTGGAATGAGTGGGGAGAGGAAGAGACAGAGGAAAGGAGAGAGGGGGAGGAGGGGAAGGATCTGGGAGGAGTTGGGGGAGAGGGGTACATACGAACAAAATGCATTATAAAATTCTCAGATAAAAACATTAAGGAAAAAAATCAATAGATCAACACATTAAATGATAAAACAAAAAATTACATTTATTGGTATGTGTCGGGGGAAGGCAGCACATGTGTGCCAGGGCACATGCATAGAGGCTGGAGGACAGCTGGCAGGAGTTATTCTCTCCTGCCAGGGAACTGTATACAGGGCTCCAGCTTGGGCACAAGGGTCTTTTACCTGTGGAGCCATCCCATGAGCCTTG
This sequence comes from Cricetomys ansorgei, assembly GCA_026225945.1. Lineage (NCBI taxonomy): Eukaryota > Metazoa > Chordata > Mammalia > Rodentia > Nesomyidae > Cricetomys > Cricetomys ansorgei. The sequence goes on from JAMJFZ010003602.1 coordinate 2,701,418, forward strand.
TGTATTTTAAGTCAAAACATCTCAAGATTATAGTTTTTAGAGCTCACTTTTTAAATGACTAAAGTCTCAAAGAAATATTAATTTTTTTTCTTTTTGGCTAGTCTTGAACTCAGAATCCTCTTGCATCAGTATCCCATGAAATTACAATCATGTAATACTTTAAAATGCTTACTAATTTTTTTTTTTTTGGATTTTCAAGATAGGGTTTCTCTGTCATAACTCTGCCTGTCCTGGAACTCACTCTGTAGACCAGGCTGGTCTCGAACTCGCAGAGAGCCACTTGCCTCTGCCTCCTGAGTGCTGGGGTTAAAGGTGTGCACTATCACTGCCCTGCATGCTTACTAATTTTTAATGCACAACAAATATTTATTTAATAGCAATATCCTTTCACAAGGTGGACACAAGGCCCAGATATCTATTTAATTTAGTACAAGGCACTAAAAGAGTTCACAAAAAACTCATATACACTCCTTCGTTACAGAGAACAGAAATGGAGTCTTTCTTGTTTGCATTTTATGAAACATCAGTACCAGGCATGGTGGCACATGCCTTTAATCCCTGAACTGGGAAGGCAGAGACAGATGGATCTCTGTGAGTTTGAGACCAGCCTGGTCTCTACAGAGTGAGTTTTAGGACAGCCAGAGAGACCTTGCTTCAAAAAAAAAAAAAAAAAAAAGTAATAATAATAAAGAGTTCTTTCTACCCAAAAGGACATTTCTATAAATACCAACTTAGATATTCTGTAATGATTCATACTTAAAAACTATTTTACCAGAACATTAGCCTTAGTGTTAATTGATTTCACAAATCTACTTGTTACCACTTCTAATAACCTCACTATCAATAACAGGAAACCCTTACAATCTATGGCTCTCTGTTAAAATTCTTTCTTTAAAAAAATTGTTAAAGCAAGATCTCTTGAAACCAAAGTTAGATGGCTGTGAGCTGCCACATGGGTTCTGGAAATTGAACCCAGGTCCTCTGGAAGAGCAGCCAGTGCTCTCAACTGCTGAGCTGTCTCTCCAGCCCCAAAAAGTCAGACTTCTTTATAAAGGCAGTTCACTTGACTTGACTCCCACACAAAGCCTGGTATAGAATGATACCACAACTTCTAGAAAAATCCAAGTTGGCAAGATAGCATTAGGTAGTCATGATCCTCAAAGGTAGATAAGCCTGAACACTAAAGCAGTATTTTGGAACCTCCATATATGCTTCAAATTGATTGATTTGTAAGTAAATAAATTAAGGGGGGGGGGGGACCTGAAGAGAAACAAAGTTAAAAAAAATAAATCCAAGTGAGTTAACATGCAAAGGCTACAACGTTAAAAACTTGAACACTTACTAAAGCTAACAGATCACTGATTACAATGTATCAGCATAAACATAGTATATACTTTTAATATGTATCTTTAAAACATAATCAGGACACTGAAATGTCTAGGCTGGTAAAGGAGCCTGTTAGAGGCCTAAAGAAGAGTTTGATTCCTGGAACCCACATCGCAGAAACAGAGAAGAGGCTTCAGGAGGCTGTCCTCCGATCTTTATATGAGTGAGCAAGTGCACATCATCACCTACTCACACATAAACGCACACAATAAAGAGATGTAAAAAAAAAAGTCAGGCTTGGAAGCCAGGGAGCAGAGGCAGCAGCTCTCTGTGAGTTAGATGCCAATCTGTCTACATAGCAAGTTCCAGGCCACCCAGAATAATAGTGAAACCTTGTTTGGAAAAAAAAAAAAAAAAATTTTTTTTTTTTTTTTTTTAAAACATCAACTATTTGGTCTTACATCCTACCCAAGGAGGAGGATCTCTACAATGCAAGTATAAGCACACCAGAAAACTTCCTAAAAGCCAATCACTCATTTCAACTTCAAACAAAAAATTGTTATGAATAGTTAGTTCAACTTTGATCCTTAATAACAGGAACAACAAAGAAAAAATAACTTGTTGATTTTAGATTAAGAGGGTAAAAGTTGAGTCTAGTGGAGCATGCCAGCAATCCCAGAACTCAGGAAATAGAGACAGAAGGATGCACCGGCCTGAGTTACACAGTGAAACCCTATCTTCAAAACCACCACCACCAACAAAACCCACAAAAAAGAAACAACTCTGTAACATTCTTCCACAATAATCATGGCACTTCATTTTTTTATAAAACTGAAACTGACAGAGGCTTCATTTGCTCTATCCCTTTACGTGCAGTGTTAAAAATCTTTATGTCAAACTAGTAAAATGACTGTCCGACAAGCTGCATGTATCTAAGAAAAATATTTAGTGGGATATTCATACTATGTAAACCTGTAGTCATTACCACAGCTTCAACTTACAGCACTCAGAACTTCATCTCTGTGTCCTTCCACACCTCCGAATATTGCCACAAGCGTGTCCGTTTGGATATTCCATAAATCGTAAAGCATGATCTAATGTAAACACAGAAAGGTAAGGTAAACTTTTATCACCCACATACTGCAAACTTTCAGTATATCCTTAATAAGTAAAAGCTATAAAAAATTTAGATTATGCACAATAAAGACTAAGAATATTGTCCATGATATATAGCAACTTTAAATATATCACATAAAGAAATAACTAGAGAAAACTGTAATGTTTTAAGTACCAAACCATACAGGGCTACACTGAGATTGCCTTAAAAAAAGATGGATGGATAGATAAATGGATGGACAGACGGACGGACAGACAGATCTTTTTTGTTTGTTTTTCCAGATAGTGTTTCTCTGTTGTAACTCTGGCTGTCCTAGAACTCACTATGTAGACCAGGCTGGCCTCGAACTCCAAGATCTGCCTGCCTCTGCCTCCCAAGTGCTTTGGATTAAAGGGAATGTGCCACCACTACCTGGCTTAGATGGATTTTAAGGAGTTAAGATTACAGCAGGCAAGGAGGAGGACGCTCAGAGGACCCATGTAGCATACCCAAGGACTGGGTTCAAGCTCCAGCAACTAAAATAAAAGGAAAAATCTCCCTCCCCTTACACCTATAATCTCAACACTTGGGGAATTAGGTGGGGTGTGAGGCAAGAGGGCTGTTTGAGTTCAAAGCCAAGCTGAACTATGTATAGAGAGATCTTGTCTCAAACAAAATCATGGATAGAGAGAGAAGAGATGGCTCTGTAATTAAGAGCAGAGTTGCTGCTCTTCCAGAGTTCAGTTTTTAGAATCCACAGAAGCTGGCTCACATGGTCACTAAGTCCAGCTCCAGGGGATCCAATGTCTCTGGCCTCTGCATACATCTGCCCTCATAAGTACAACCCATATGCAAATGTGCATATGTACACATAATTTAAAATTAAATTCTTCTCAAAGTACAGACTTAAAGTGTAACTATAAAAGAGATGAGGTAAACTGTGTACCAATAAATTTTAGAAAGCTCAGAAATGGTTAAGAACAGGAGAGAGGGGCTGGAGAAATGGCTAAGCAGTTAAGAGCACTGGCTGATCTTCCAGAGGACCCAGGTTTAATTCCCAGGACCAATATGACAGATAACTGTAACTCTAGTTCCAGGGGATCTGACATTCTCTTGTGGCCTCCTTGGGCACGCAGGATCCATGCAGACAAAATACCATACATATTTAAAAGCGTGAACATGTGTGTGTGTGTGTGGATGGGGGGGGGGGGGGGCAACACAAACAGCTGAAAGGTCTGTCCAAACCCTTTTAATGGGAAGTTTTTTAAAAAATTTATCTGGAGAATGATTAAAGGAATTTTAACCAGGTTCAATGGCTCATACCTATAACCTCAACACTGAGAAGGCTGGGATTTGAGGTTTTCTTTGGCTTTGTGGCCACTCTGGGATACAGAATAAGAAACTATCTCAAAAACCAAAAGGGCAGGTGTGTGTGTGTGTGTGTGTGTGTGTGTGTCAGGATTCAAAAACTAAAGTTCCTTTAAAGTAAACTAAACAAATAAACAAACAAATAAATAAATGTATGGCTCTTCACAGCAATGCTTCCTTTATTATTTCTGTTGTGTGTGTGTGTGGGCACTTGAGTCCACAGCGTATGTGTGGCAGTCAGAGGACAGCTCTGTGGAGGTAGTTCTCTCTTTCCACCTGCACATGGGTTCTGAGGATGGTCAGGCTTTATCCACAGTGCAACCTCATCAGCCCCTTTTTTATTTAACATGCAGTATTTCTTATAACATTACTGAAGAGACTGATGGGAACTGAACAATTAAGAACTTTTGAAGTTGGGTGGTGGTGGTGCATGCCTTTAATCCTTTAGCATTTGGGAGGCAGAAGCAGGCGAATCTTTGTGAGTTCAAGGACAGCCTGGTCTACAGAGTGAGTTCCAGGACAGCCAGAGTTACAACAGAGAAATCATGCCTCAAAAAACAAAACAAAACAAATAACAACAATAACAAAAAAAAACCACACGTTTGAAAATCCTAACTTTGGTGGTATGTCATTCAACACTGATAAAGCAACATTGTTATACATGAGGATAAGGTTCTAGAACTATCACAAGACAGTAAGTGATAAGGATAAACACAATCCTACTGTGTCTGACATCAACCAGGAAGAGGTCTATTTTTGTGGTTTATAAGACACTAATACAGGCTGTTTTTCTACTAAAACCTTTTTTCTTTCCTTTTTGATTATTTTTCCTTAGAATACAACTTGTCTCTTAAAACAACTATTCCAAAACAAACTGAACTAAGGAAACACTGGTTTCTGCTTACCTTTACTTACTGACAGGAGAAGATTTGGGTCTCGTGGGTGGAATTTCAGCTCATTGATAGCATTTCCATGGCCAACATAGTGCTATAATAAATGTAAAACATTTCATTTCATATCTCAAAAACCAATAAATTCTCTTTCTTAAACGTTAAGAAAATAAGGCCGGGGATTCAATTCAGTGGTAGATCCCTAGCCTAGTATACTCAGGACCCAAGATTCCATGTCCAGAAATGCTGCCCTCTGCCCCAAAACAGAAAGTTTCACTTAAAGTAGTTCTCTACCTTGGCTACATACTAAAATCACCCAACAAACTTAAAAGAAAAACAGGACCAGTTAGCCAAGACTCAGCTAAGAGCACTGTTTAAGAGATCCCCTGGGATGCCAATGAATCCCAGGGTTACAAACAGCAACATGTAAAGTCTGCCTTCCTATCAGCTTCCTTGGCTTTACCTTCCTGTTCCTTACAAGGTTCCCTGGAACCCACAACTCCTTAGTTTAGGTTCCTTGGGAAAAACTGTTATTCTTCAGTTAAAGACTCTCAAAAGCAAGAGAAGGAGAGAATCTAAAACAAACAAACAAAAATTTGTGGATATGAACACTTTCCTATGTGTTTTTTAATTTACATTAATTGAACTGTCAATCAATTAACTAACTGAATTGTCCCAGGGGTTTCAAAGGACCAATCTATAGAAAGCAATGGGACTGGCAGACGGCTCAGCATGGAAAGGTGCTAGCTGGCATGTCAGAAAGCTGAGTTGGATCATCAGGATCCACATGGTGGAGGAGGCAACCGACGCTTCTGACCTTTTCCACATGCACATACTCAATATGCCTGTTCCATGTACCGAAAAGTGAAGAAACATAATAAAAAGGAAACAATAAGCAAGGTATAAATCAAATTAGGTAATGTAATTATTGATTACATTAGTTTTAAAGTTTTTCCACAGAGTTTTAACAGATGCGTATTCAAAAGTGGTATATATACAATTTGACCAGAAAACCCACCTTTATACACTGCATTGTTATGGGATTAATTATCCTTATTATGCCTCTAGATCCAGCAACAGCAAGCAGAGGGTGGCTGGTATTGCTATCATAGGTCCATGCACAAGTGTAAAAGTTTTCATCCGCCTAAGAAGCACCACAGTTGAGGAACATAACTTATTTTGAAAAATAAGCATGTTAATGTTTACAATAAATGGAACCTTCTAAACAACTGCTAAGATTTTGGATATTTAAGTGTTCACTTTTATTTATACAAAATTAGCCAGGTGTCCCAGGACTCAAGAGTCAGAACCAAGAGATTTTTTCAAATTAGAGGCCAGCAAGGCCCCATCCTCAAAAACAAATAAGTAAATAATGAATTTTCAATGGCACTTTTAGGTCTAAGATCCTTACCAGATGGGATCCCACCACACTTCCCTTTAGTTGCCTGCAGAACTACCGGTACTAGTAGCACTCTGCGCCACTGGTGTAGTACCAAAACAGCCGGAAACAACAGCTCAACACATAGGCGTGACTGCTCTAATAAAACTATTTACAAGCCAGGTGTGGAGCCTACAGGCTTGGCTTTGCTGACCCTCTCTTCTGACACTGTTATAACCTTACTTATGTTTTACTTCCCGTCTTCCTAACACGACAACAGTTCATTCACGTCCGTATCATCTCTGAATTCAATGTCGCCTGCAACACCTGTCATATCTCTTCAAATGGGCCTGGAAGAAACATCGCTCAGCTTTTTAAAACTTCTGTGTCCTAATCTTTTGGTTTTTAAGTTAAGATCTTCCTTTTCTTCATAACTCACTTTAATATTGCATTTCCTAAATTACACATACTATTTCTCCATCTTGGCTTTGTTGACCAAATACTTAATACAATACTTATACTGAATACTGAAGTACTTAAAATGACAGCCAGCTAAGTATTAAAACTATACTGAAATTGTACAACTCTAGGTGTGGTCAAATAAGAGGTTTTAGCTGGTCTCTGCTAACAAGCTCCAACTTCACTAACCTTGTATCCACCCATGACATTCACTTCATGGCAAATTCAAGATCAGGTAATCTAGATACTAGGATCCCTTGGGTAACAAAGACAACACTCCTAGTTGAAGGAAGATGGGACAGTAACTTTAGGAAATTAGTTTTTAAAAGTTTTAGTACACTTATCAACATAACACCTTAAACCAGAGTTATAAAAACACTGAGGAAAGGATACATCGGCGTCTACGTAAGACTGCAATAACCGAATTTCCCCTTGTGAGTGACATTCATACAAGGTAACCTAAAGAAACAAAAATATGCAAGTTATCTCAGACAAAGAAACATTTTCTTTGGCATGTTAAACATTCTAGTCACAGTACAGAAAACTGCTGTGAACAGCTCTGTAAGCTTACCAAAGCGATTATTAAATCCTCACATGTTTTATGTAATGCCAGACATATTCAATAGCATAGTAATAATAGTTTCTGTTTCCAAATCTTTTCATTCATAAAACCACAACTTTTTCAAAGCTGAAAACGTTAAAATAATTATGGTTCATCCTCTTTTTTGTAACAAAACATCTTTGGTACCATGAAACGGTGACCAGTTAAAGAACATCACATAATCACATAATACTGAAACATCGCCTGATACCCCATAAATATGGCCTTATGTATAATTAATACTTTCAAAACTATTACTGAACTCCACTGGATTTATGCTTTTGTTACAGAACAATGAATCACAACTTTTATTTTTAAAATGGCAGGCTTCTGGGACTGGAGAGATGACTCAGTAGTTAAGAGAATTTGCTCATCCAGAGGGTTCCATTCCCAGCAGCCATGTGGCTGCTACAATCCTCTGTAACTCCAATGCTAGAGGACCTGATTCTCTCTTCTGGCCTCCACAAGAACTGCATGCACATGCAGGCAACCCACTGATACACGTAAAACGAAGCTTTAAAAAAAAAAAGTACAGGTTTCTTTCATATCTGAATGATAATCTGGCCATTCAAAATTTTTATAGAGGAAACTATAACGTCTGCCTTATAACAAATGTAAATACACATGTATTTTCTAGTTAAATTAGTTTTAACCCTATTTCTCGAAGTTTTACTCTTACACAGAAGAATCAATCACACTGCTAAGCCAGCTATCCAGAATTTATTTGAAAATCATTCCATTTCAATACCACAATTGTAACAGATGCAAAATAATCACAATTGCCAACGTTCCCCCTTAACACTCACTCTGTTGCTTCCCACAGTTGCGAACACCAGAGGATCTCCTTCCTTACTATGCCAGTTAAACTGAACTCCAAACAATGGCTGGTTATGATCTTCCTATAAAATAATCATGAAATAAGAAACTTTAACATATTTTCTAAAACAAAAAAGCACTAGCAAACTAACCTTTACTTTCCCTTCTTTCTCTTCCCCAAATTCAGCCCATTCACCATCTTGTATATTTTGGTGGTGACTTAAGAATGGCCTCCATAGGTTCATATATTTGAATGTTGAGAGACTAGCACTATTTGAAAGGATTAGGAGGTATGGCCTTGTTAGAGGAAGTATGTCACTGGGGTTGAGCCATGATGCTTCAGGTGCTCAAGCTAGGCAGTGTCTCTCTCTTCCTGCTGTCTATGGATCCAGATGTAGAACCCTCAGCTACCTCTCCAACACTATGTCTACCTACATGCCGCCATGCTTCTCGCTACAATGATAATGGCTAAACCTCTGAAGCTGTAAGCAAGCTCCAATTAAATGCTTTCTTTTAAGAAAGCCATGGTCATGGTGTCTCTTGACAGCAACACTAAAATATTTATCATATGCATGCTGACTTCTGACATTAAAACTAAAATACTACAGAAGTTTGTACTTCTTGTTTCCTAACATACAATCAGATCACAATTTAGGAAACAGCTATGCATTCTGAAAACACTCTGGTATCTGCCTGTTTTATTAAACCCACCTGTCTTTTTCTGAATCATAATAAATTGAGAGCTTTTGATAGATGCATTTTAAGTTCTTGAGCTCAGAGGACACCGCTATTTCTCTCAAATAACAAACTAGCAAATGGTTTTGGATTTTATTTAGGCTTAACGTTTCCGTTGGAAAGTGGGGAACATCATTCTCCATCCCAGCCACTACTTTTATTAGTTCTATACAAACAAATTTAAGTTATCTTGAGCAATCTTTACATAACCTTAGATTTGGATCACCAGAGGAAAGTATCACCCCCTCAGACCATTTGAACAGTGGTGACTCAAGGAAGGAATGAACTATGCCTTTAGACACACAAGGGGAGAGCAATCTATAAGATTTTTGTTGTTGTTTTAGTGCTCATATTAAAACCAGGGCTTAAAGTGCATGACATGTAAGCACACTACAGAGTTGTTCACTTTTGTTTCCAAGTTGCATTTCAGATTTAGGGATTTATTGCAATCTCCTAGTGTTTAACACTAACTTCCAAGCTCACTGTAAAGCATGTTTTCCCACTTTTAACGTCTTCTATCTTTGATTTTCTTATCTCTTGAAAATCCAGAGCTTCAGGCTTTGGAAATATTTAAAAGACACTTAAAACATCCTCCAGAGTGAAGAGATGGCCCAGCAGTTTTGCAGAGGACCCAACTCCAGCTCTGGCACCCATGTTGAGTAGCCCACAATGGCCTGTAACAAGAATTCCAGGGGCTCCCACACCTTGCTCTATCTCATGCGCATACTCATACAGAAGACACACCCATAAGCACAAATAAACCAACAAAAACACCTTCCCGAAGGTTATCTAAAACCAGTAATTTAATGTGAATGAATATGAACAAAGTGTAACGGACACTTCACTTCTTACTGTACTAAGAGGAAGTCTGTACCTCTTACAGGGTACAGTTAACATACTGAGCACTTAAGGTTTGCTACAGACTAGAAAATGCCAGTTTTTTTATGCTTTGCTAAAACTCTACCTAAAAGTATATTGAGAAAAGATTTTAAAAAATTTTTTAAAGGCACATTAGTGTATGTTTGTAGTAGAAGCAGTTAAGTTTTATACTGCCAATTTTTTCAAATATATCATGCATTTTGGACTGAATTTATGTATTACCCTCTACTATCTCATTAGTTCTCTTTTTCTCAAGTAATCTTTTAAACTTTTATTCTTCATGGCTGAATAAAATTCCATTCTATTCATATGTTTTCTTCGCTCAGCTGTTGATGGGCAACCAAGCTGACCTATGACTTGGTTATTGTGAACAGGGCTACAATAAACATGGATGAGAGGTGTCTGTATGGTATGTAGAATCAGTGTGGCAAGATCATATTTAGTTCTACTTGTAGTATCTGAAGAATCCTCACACTGACTTCCAATGTGGCTGCACTATTTCACGTCCCCATCCACAGTGTGTAGGTGTCCTCTGCCCCAGCATTTATCAGTCTTGATTGCATTTAAAAATAATAACCACTCTGACAGGAGTGGGACAGAATCTCAATGTTGCTTTGATTTACATATCTCAGGTTGCTAGGGATGTTGTACATTTTTCATTTATCTAGTCACCAACTGTATTTCATGATTTTTTTAAAATTCATTATTATTATGCATATGTGTGCATGATGGGGGAGGGAGCATAGACCCCAGATGACAATTTTTGCAGAGCTGGTTTTTAATGTGGATTTTGAGGGTGGAAGCTAGGTTCCCGGCTCATGTGGCCAGTGCCCTTACCTCCTGAGCCATCTGGACAGTCCTAATTAACCTTTTGAAATGTGCCTTCATTTCACTGCCTGCTTACTGTAGTCAGTAAGACTACAGTAATTTTTTTGAGGGGTTTTGGGGGGTTAAGGGGGTGATTGTTTTCTATTCTTTTTATACGCTAGATATTAATTGCCCATCAAATGTATGGCAAACAAAGTTTTTCTTACAGAAAGATATAAGATAGTGTATGTATTTCCACAAGAAAAAAAAATCCACAAAATTTAGAAAACAGTCAGTGAACATATAAAACATCTAAAGTAAACACCAAAAGTCCTTACAACCAGTGGTCTTTTCCACAAATTAATGAAAATGCTGAGGAGAACACAAAACCTAACTAACTCCAAACTCCTTGTTTCCCCCAAATATTGCACACTTGACTAATTAAACTAGGCACAGCAGCTTACACCTAGAGTCACAACATGCAGAACTCTGAGCTGTGAATAGGCTGAGGCCAGCCTGAGTGAATGAGAGAGAGAGAGAGACAGAGAATATGAATGAGAATGAATTAAACTCAGGTTGTTTAAACCCCAAACCTTGAGTTTTTAAAATATCGTATTGTTTTCTTTTAAGACAACAAGTAAAAGTTTAAAATGTTTTTAAACCTGAAAGGCTAAGGCATGTTGAAGTTTACTAGGGTCTAGTTAACAGGTCAGACTCAGCTCTTTTCAATAACTGGTGCCAGAAGTGGCTGTTTTTTTATAGTTTATCAGAATAAAGAGTAGCATTTATTATAGTCCTTCATTTTGATAAACAGATAAAACAATACCAGCCTGCAATTCTTAGTATTATACATTTAAAGTAAAGTACAACAAAAAATAAAAGTCCAAATGACTTAACAAACAAACAAAAAATACTTTGAAATATTTTAAACTTATCCCCTATGCCGTGCGCCCCCCCCCCCCCCGCCGGAGAAGTCTGCAGCCTTCTGGTACATACCTTGAGGCTGTTCACACATTTGAAAGAATATTTGCATTTCTTCGACTTCCATTTCCCCTTTCCCCAGCTCTTCCTTCCGGGTGCATTAGGTGTGTTTGTCGGTGTGTCCGGGCGCTCTGTGTTGGTGCCACTTTCGATGCTGACAGCATCGTCCTATGAGCAGTGAATCAGGAACAACTTCATCAAGCAGAGACACAAACACATGGTATTTAAAAGCAAGTGACTGCACTACTAGAAAGATGAAGACTGACTTAAAAGTGTGCAAAAAATGGGACATGTGTCCCTGACGTCAGGAAGTAAAATCCAGCTATGCATTAGAACACTCATAGATATTTTATAGTGTAGCAAAAATAAAAACAAAGTACTAAGGAAGATAATCAAAGAGTAATATTGGTTTTAAGTAAGACACTGGCCTATGCCAGTGACACTAATAATACATTTACTCTACACAGCTCTTTACAGAAATCACTGGACAAGGGAATGTTGAGAAAAGCTTTCATCATGCTGTTAAAGAATTGCTAGGACCCAGTATTTCAGTAACACATAAAATTACAGAGTAAATTAAATAAATATGACTGACCTACACGTCTTCACAATTTATGTGACTACTGCTCAAGCTGAAGCATGACGGTAGGCACTTGGCCGTTTGGGGCAGGAGTGTTAACGCTTCCTACTTTAGACGTAGTTTTGAAAAAATTCTGTTATGCAAATTCGACTTATTTATAACACAAACCACTTAGAATTTTTTAAAAGTACTACACAATCCATACTACGTGTAAATCCCATTCATCACATAGTTCGAGTATTACCACACACATATTTGAACTCTGCACAGTATAATCTGTCCAAACTCAGATATAGCTGCAGGAAATACTGAAAGTTCTTCTAACTTGTTTTCAGTTCAGAACCCATATTTAAGCCTTTTTTGGAATACAAGATTTCCATCTATTGCCCCCGCCCCGGGCAGTAGTCACTAAACCCATTCCAGAGGAACCCTTTTGTCAGAGTGTCTAACAGCTGTTGGATTGAAGTGACATCTACACTGTGGACTCCCTTTGTGGTCTATTTCTAAGTTACTGTTTCATAGAGTTGGTTTTATATTAAAAAGGTTTAAAAATAAACTGAAGTGTCCAAAGATATTTAAAAATCACTAATTCATTCAAAAACATTAGTTCTTAAGGTTTTCCAGACTTCACATTACTCCAAAACACAATGGCTTTTAAGAAAATACACTATTCTATAACATGTTAACTAACACAAAAAATAGAAAGAAAAAAGAAGAGAGAAGAAAAAGAAAAAGAAAAGAAACAGGGATGGAGAGATGGCTTTTCAGTTAAGAGCACTGGCTGCTCTTCCAGAGGAGCCAGGTTCAATTCCTAGCACCTACATGGCAGCTCACAACTGTAACTTCAGTTCCAGGGGGATTCGATACCCTTATACAGACATACAGCAGGCAAAACACCAACACACATGAAATAAAATGAATAAATCCTATTTTTAAAAAGAAAAATAAAATAGGAATAAAGAAATACAAAAGAAAAAAGAAAAGAAATAAAGCTAGGCATAGTGTCTCATGCCTATAATCCAAGTACTAGGAATGCTGAGGCAGGAGAATAGCTAAGAGTTTGAGGTCAGTCTGTAAGATTTTAACCAAAAAAAAAAAAAAAAAAAAAAAAAAAAAAAATGAAGTATTAGACACAAAGTAGGTTTAATGAACATATGAGTTGCAAGTTAATGTAAATGTACAATTAGGCTTGTGGAAATTTAAAATGTTACATGTTTTAAACCGGGCTCCCAGCAACTGGGAGGTAAAGGATCCTAGCCAGTATGGACATAACAAGATCCTGCTTTAAAAAAAAAAAAAAAAAAAATTCACTTTTTATCTGTTCTCACATTGTCAATGGTTCTCATACACAAAAAAGTTCTGATTTTTGGATTTGCAGGTTAAGAATTCCACCCTGTACTACAATTGCAGCAGATCTTGAAAAATCAGTTTATAGTTCTATCAAGGGTTCCATCAGACCAAGAAAGAATCTGCTACATACTGTGCTAAGAACTAAATGGGGAGTTCATCATAGTGATCTCTGTGAGTTCAAGGCCAACCTGGACAGACCAACCAAGGGTACAGAGTGAGACCCTGTCTCAAAAAATAAATAAGTAAACTTAATTAAAAAAATAAAATACAACAAGGGAAAGGAGATCTTTTGCAGGACAGGGCTTGGGGCCTCCTATGTCAGGCATGTGCTTTATAAATGAGCTTATGCCTCCAGCCTTTAAAAAAAAATTAAATACATTTCAAAGTTTTACACTTGATCTTATTTGTAATCTTATACTTTTTCTATATGTTTATAGTATTCTGCAGGAGTGGAGAGTGGCAGTACACGAATGTATTTTAGGTACTAAGAGGGTTAAGGTAGAACGATAACAGGTTTGAGGGTAGCCTGAGCTACATAGGAAGACTCTCAATCAAAAAACAAAATGTTAATTCTGAGAGGGCCCAAAGAGTTCAGTAATGTGCCAGAGGATCACATAAGAAAAAGTTCAGTCTCATTCCTCTCTGAAGGAGTCAAAGCAAAAGCTAACCAGATTATGGATAGTTTTACAAAGCATTAAAAATAAAAAATAAAAATAAAATAATATATTTCCATTAGGAGTCTCCTAAAAGAAAATAAGCTCCCACTAATTTTTAACCCTGCCAATTTTCTCATTCATAAACAAATTTGACCTTTTCGCTAAGTTCTGCGTAATTATTAAGCATACGAAAAGCAATCATAAGAGAAGTAACTATTTCAACCCTTGCATAGTACTTTTTACCGGGCAGCGTTTCTCTAAAGCACTGTGACTTCACTGAATCCTCACGCTCGAACACACAAGTCTTAACCACGGCTGCCTGGAATCTTACAAGTTTCTCCAAACATTAAGTAGAAACTTTCAAGCCGTGCCCTCGCTCGCCTCCATCCACGATCTTCTTAATTCTGCTCCCCCACCCCCATAGTAAAGCCTACATGAAGGTACACCCCACTTCCACCGACAAGAGCATACATAGCCCCAGTCACCCAAGCCGAAGCCAGCGATCCCGGCGTGCTCTCGAGGGACTCAGACCTCGTCGGCAACTCCCTCCGACCGACTTTTCCAGGGAAAACAAAATCTCTTACCTCGAGCATGCCTTTCAAGCTAGTGCAATCTCAGATCCGCAATCACCGTCCTGCCCCCAAAGGCGCAAACACTCCCGCTCCCAGGAGACCCAAGCAGACCTCGCAGAGCCCTGGGGACCCTCAACCCGCTCGGTCGCCAACTTTCTGGTTGCTCGCGGCCGCAGCGCAGCCCGAATCCCCCGACCCGCTCTGGACTTCCCCGCACGCACGCCCGCGTTCCACCCGGGTGACACCTTCCCTCCCCCACGCCCGCCCGCGCGCAGTTTCCGAAGAACCTGAAACTTCCCCTCCGCCGTCCCGGGACCGCCAGGGGCTGCACTCACGTTCTCGTCTCCCGAGAGGTCCGGGTTGCTGTTCTCGTCGCTGCTCAACTTCTGCTTCTTGGCCGCAGGCATGTCGGTTCCCGCCGGCGCTGTCGACACTTCCCTCTCGGACATATTCCTCCGCCTCCCTCCAGGTTCCTGCCGCCTCGGGCGGGGCCTCCGCCACACCGCCGTCAAGCAAGCCCGGCCGGAGCCTGCCGCAAAGCTGCCGGCGCCGCCAGCTCCGCCGCTGCCCCCACTGTCGCAAACCGAGCCCAGCCGCCGAGGCGGGCGCGCGTGCGACCCCGCCACACTGCTGAAAAAGGGGCGCGCGGCGCGCCCTCCCGCACGGCTGTCCGGCTGCGTCCCGTGCCCCGCTCCCGACGGGTCGTTTTCCCGCCGCCCTCCCGGCGCGCTGCACCGCTGCGTCGGATCCGCCGGCTCGGAAGGCTGGGCCCCTACGTCCTCTTCCCCGCCAGCCCTAGCAGAGACGGCACTCCAAGGGCTGCTCTCACCCCTTTCCTCGCAAAGGCGTTTGATGCGCAATTGGCTCAATCCTCCGCTCTCCGACCCGCCGCGGGCGAGCGAAAGTCTGTGGCCTGGGCCAGACCACCACTGCCCAGGGGGAGGGGAAGGAACGAGGAGTCGCCTCTGGCTTCAGGTGTCTGTGCCGAGGGGCCTTGGTGCTGAGGGTCGAGAACAACCTTGGGATGGTGTTCGCGGAGCTCTGCACAACCCAGGCTCTTTCTGGAAGGTAGAAGTTGCAAAGCTACAGGCAGTTTTCTGCTGACCACCCCCCTCTGGCAGATGGACCGCGCCCGCCCGGCGGTGCGCGTGCGCCGAGGCGTATTCTCGCGCTGGGTTGCAGGGACCGGCCTCCTCCGGGCCCCTCCTCTCCTCGGTTCTTGTTTGCAGAACCAGGTAGCCTTCCACCGGTTTCCAAAGCCCTGGGAAGCAATTCAAAAATTGCGTGCGTCCAAATCAGTGCGTCCGGACACGCTTAAATTCTGGGCAGATATTGTACCTAATGAATATTACAATGAATGATTATCTTAAGCCGACTGGTACCACTATCGGCTTAAGTAAAGCTATATTTTAAATTACATATTTAGATTTAAGTAAAAAGTACCTTGCGGTGCCTGATGCATGCCAATACTCCCAGCATTGGGGAGGCAACAACAGGAGTATTGCCTGATCTCTTGTCTCTAGGTCATCCTGGTCTGCATAGCAAGGTGTGAGCCAACCATGGACTATTTACTAAAGACCTGTCTGAAAAACAATCTTAAAAATTATATGGTTCGGCCAGGTGGGATGGCTCATGCCTTTGATCCCAGCACTAGGATGTCAGAGGCAGGTGGATTGAGTTCAAGGCCAGTTTGATCTCCACAAGGAGTTCAGAACAGCCAGAGCTGCATTATAGACCCTATTGAAAAAAATAAATAAACGTAAGGAACATGTTCCTAAATTACGTTGATTAAAGTCGAAATGTTTTTAGCTGTTGAAAGCCGAGGCTCTAGGAAACTGACAAAGCCTATAAATCAGTGTGAACAACTGTGTGAGTTTGTGAGACTTAGGCAAAAGGCATTTTTTATATATAAAAGGTAGAGGAAAAGGTACCCAAAATGTTTGACTAAAGTATTTGCCTGTGTCACATACAACCTTTTTCTTTTTTTAATTTCTTTAGATTTTTTTTTAAATGTGTATGAGTATTTCACTTGCATGTATTGTCTATGCACCACATGTGTGACCACTTGGTCAGAAGAAGGTGTTGGATCCCTGGGACTAGCCACCCACCACCCTGAGGGTATTGGGAATCGAACCTGAGTCCTCTGGTAGAGCAGCCAGAGATCTTAACCACTAATCGCCGTCTCACCACCCCACTCAGGTACACTCTTCACAGACAGATGACAATAGATCTGTGAATCTTGTGGTTTTGGTGGGTGCAAGGCTAAGCCGAGTGAATGACTGAATGAGGAACTTCCTCCCACCTCAGTTTTAGGACAGAACTATTTCAGTATCTTCATCTGTACAATGAAGAGATAGGAACAGACATTTGCTGGGCACCCATTTGATAGTATATGTATTTTCCTGTAGACCTCGTTCCATCTCCCAGTGGAGTGCACTATCTGTTACATGCTAGTTTACTTGAACATGTCAGTGTCTTCACAGTGAACACATCAGTTCCATTATCTGCAAGACTCTTCCTGTTTGAGATGAGAGCTCTTGGCTGATGTATGAGAAAAGGAGCTGTGACATGCAGGAGGCCCAACCAGTTAGAGACACTTCCTCCTTGGCAATTTTTACTGCAAATGTAACCTGGGGGGTAGGGGTGGGAGAATTATGACTCTTGTTGCAGGAGCTTTCTAAATTTTTATTTACTTCTGGAGTCTTGTAAGTTCTGATTATTTCCTGGACCATGTAGGTTTTATGCACTGAGTCATAAATGTAAGCTTTCCTTCCGAAACATGAAACACCTGTGAGGGGATGTTTCAACTAATAAGATTGGGATTGGAGAGATGGCCCAGGACTTAAGAGCACAATCCCAGGGTATGCAAAGCCCTCTTCTGGCTTTTTGGAATGTATACACTCAGGCAAAACATCCATACACATAAAAATAATGAAAAAAATAAAAATCTAGCTGGGTGGTGGTGGCTTTAATCCCAGCACTGGGGAGGAAAAGGCAGGAAGATCACTGAGTTCTAGGACAGCTAGAGTTACAAAAAAAGAAATCCTGTCTTGAAAAAAATAAATCTAGAAAGAGAAATGCCTATGTAACAATTTAGAAATTAGAAAGAAATTGCTGAAATGCTATTCATGCACAGTCTATGGTAATTCCAGGTGGGAGATATCATAAAAGGGAAAATGAGAGTGGGTGCACCTTTAAAAATCCTAACATTCTTCCAGCAAAGAAGAAAGGGGTGTTGAGCTAGGGAGATAGCTCAATGGGCAAGAGCACTTACAGAGCTAGCATGAAGACGTGAGTTTGAATCCCTAGTATCTACATAAAAAGCTAGGCATGAGCACAGGCCTGCATGTAACCCCAGCACCGTGGAGGACAGAGACGATATCACTGGGGCTTGCTGGCTGCCAGCCGAGCTCCAGGCTCAATGAGAGACCTTGTCTCAAGGAGATAAGGCAGAGAGTATAGAAGAGGATACCTATGTCTTCTTTTGGCTTCTGGCAAGGCATATAGTTTTCATTTTTTAGTGTTGAAAAGATAAACAATTTTATTTACACACACACTTTGTTGTTGTGGTTGTTTTGAGACAAGATCTCATTGGATAGACCAGGCTGGTTTCAAACTCATGGGTGATCCACCTGCTAAGTGCTAGGATTAAAGTTGTGCTCCACCATGCCCAGAACTTTTTTTTTTTTTTTTAACTATTTCATACACGGGCATGGTGTTTCCTACCTATAATCCTAGCACTTGGGAGGGTAGGAGAATCAGGCATTCTCATAGACCAGCATGGGCTCTGTAAAACCCTGTCATTCATAGATAGATAGATAGGTAGATAGATAGATAGGAGCTAGCAAGCAAGGGTTGTTTCTGAAACATATATAAGAAATATCTCAGTAATTTATACAGTGTCAGCGTCAAAGCAAGAGATATATAGGACTGGTACCTAACCACTGGAGTTTGACTTTCTGCATCATGCTATCGCTAAGATAGGGAAAAGTGGACAACATGGATGAAAACCTTTCATTTTTAGTGTTGAGAAGACAGACAAGCTATAATTTTACTTCCTGAGTTCAAATAGTCAGCACCCCAGTTCAAGGCAGGATTGTCTCAAACAATGGAGGTAATGCCAGTGCTTAGTCTTTCAGGGGAAGTCTGTGTCAGCTAAGTGAGGCAATTTATAGGAAAGAGCTTAAACATTTATCATTTCTAGAAAAGTTGCTGAAGGAATAACTGAATATTGAAACAAAGGTTTACTTTGCTTTACAGGTATTAATTTTATGAGTAAGATTTTTGTCCTCAATTCCCTCCTATGCAGTAAGAAAAAAATGCAGGGAACACATATTTTGCTAAAAAGTCACCGAGATGTAAGCTGTTCATTTCAAAAAATGTCAAAACCAGCACAATTTTAGGATGCTAGGACAAAAAGGACCCAGAAAGTTGTGTTCAGAGGTCACATTCTGAAGGTTTGTTGCACAATTTATCTAATTTAAATTTTGTTTTGTTTTGTTTTTTGAGACAGGTTTTCTCTGTGTAGCCCTAGCTGTCCTGGAACTTGATCTGTAAACCAGGCTGGTCTCAAACTCAGAGATCTGCCTGTCTCTGCTTCTGGAGTGCTGGGATTAAAGGCATGTACCACCACTGCCTGACTAATTTTTTTTATAATATAATTTTATTTATAGATCAGGAAGCTAAGACAAAGAAATTGAACAACTTGAAGTCACAAAGGTGTCATGTTGACGGTGAAGTCTGAATCTATACATCTTAACTCTGGGCCCAGTTCCTTTCCCAGTACCATATGGCTCCCACCAAGCTGCCAATATGTCCGTCTTTCTTTCTATCCATTTCCTTCTAACCCAGGGTCCCTCATACACACCAGTTGGGTAAGGCATCATGGAATCACATCCCTATCGTGTCTGTTTTGTCTTTCAGCTTTTCTGTCTTTCTGGTAACAAGCATGTATTAGATTTGAAGTAAGATAAAAGGTTGTTTTAACTTTAAAAGCATTCATAATTAATTTATTTTAAGTAGCCCCAAATTTCCTTTACTCACTGAAAAAAAAAAATCTCCGTGCCTACTGTTGATTTTAAGAAGAAAGTACATTGCTTTTTAAAGATAAAGTCCTGCCTGGTACATGGTGCGTGTGTGCTTAACTCCTTGAAGACTACAATTACCACTAAATTCAATAAAGGTCTTCATCTTACAACCTAGGATATTACAGATAAATGCCAGGTTCTGAAATACAATATTAGGACTGATGCTGGATGCGCAGTGTTAGGACATCTCCCACATAGCCCCAAATGGTGATGGGTCACGAAAAAGACAGTCAGACCTAAGTTAAGCCCCAGCCTCATACACACAGGCCCATCTCCTAGACAACACACACACACACCCACACACACACACACACACACACACACACAGCACCCCTGCCTCTCTCAACAAGGTCAGCACTGTCTCGGCCTTGTTCTCCTAGACAATCAGATCAGCTGCCCCAACCCTTCTCCAACTATACCTCCCCCATTTTTTCCCTTCCTAGCTAGGACCCCATGTAACCTACCTTCTCAGCCTGAGGTCCTTTGTCTCTACCCTCTCCAGGGCTAGTTTTGTTGTTCCTATGAGGACAAAAAAATAGCCCTCTTCCTTCTGTCCCAGCCCTCTGTCCCTCTGGGGAAAATACATCTCTTTTGTGCTAAGAGTCTAGTGTCTGATGTGTTCTGTGCCGCTCTGAAGTCCTTTCATGTGGGAATTTTGTTGTTATTGTTTTAAGACGTTTGATCTTACAGTGCTGTTGGAAAGTTTGTTAATCAGCCATTAGCGAGCCACTGATACCTAACAGTCAAAGTCAGCATCCAACAGGTGGGGAAACCCTCATTAGCTGGAACTTCAACTTCTTTGACAAGTACACATTTGGTGTTCCTTTCCTTTGTAAAACTTGGTTCTCCTTTTTCCACCTGTGTTCATATTGTTCCATTATATACAATTCATTCTATTGGATCAGGTGGTGCTGTTTTTGTTGGAGTCTGTCAGCATCAGGGAGATTTTTGTGTTGAAAAGGTAATTACATAGATTAAATTACACAGATTTACAAAATAACTCGATGCCCCTCCTCCCAAGACACTCCTCTTCCCCAGTAATACAACCCAGAGAGGAAGGAGCCTTGTACATTTCTTGTGAATTTCCTAAGTCTGCTAAACCTCTCTACTGTCCTCCTTCAGGGACTGTTTCTGAATCCAACACAAGTATAAATGGCTCAGAAACATGGAATATGTTCCTCTAGATGGGCAGGTTTAAAAGTGCAGAAGAAAGCGTGCTGGGAAAAACACTCTTAAAGTTCATGTACTTGGGGTGCACACTAAACAACTCTGAGACTATCTGTAGCTATGATTATCCATAAGGTAAATGATGGTGATAATGTCCGTTACCTTCATTTCTTCTTATCTTATGCCGAAGAACAAGGATGCATATTAGGGTTCTGCATCAAAGACAAACTAACATTTATGCATATATGTATGTAATAGATATACATATATATGTGTGTTATATATATGTATATATATAACAAAACATAGGCATGGATTGTGTATGTATGTGTGTATGCACACATATGCATATATTTTTTAAAATTGATTCATACACTAGAGAAACTGCAAAGTCCAAAATTTACAGCTACGGCCTATAGGATCTCTGCTGCCACAATGCAGTCTTTGTTTTTTGTCTCTGATTTTGTTTTTGTTTTTGTCAACATGACACAAACCTAGACATAGCTGAGAACAGGGAATCTCAGTTGAGAAAATTCCTATAGACATGCCAGTTGTGCATTTTCTTGATTAAGGACTGATGTGGGAAGGGCCAGCCTATTGTGAATACTGCCATTACTAGGCTGGTAGTCCTGGGGTGTATAACAAAGCAAACTGAGCAAGTCAGGGAGAGCAAGATAGTAAGAAACTTTCTTTCATGGTCTCTGCTTGAGTTCCAGCCTTGAAATCTCACAATGATGGACTGTAGCCTATACGACAAGTAAACCAATTCCTCATCAGGTTGCTTTTAGTCAGGGTATTTTATCATAGCAATGGAAAAGTAACTAGGACACTTTCCAAACCTTAAACTGTCCAGACAGCTATGAAAAGGAGGGTTGTATTTTCCACACTATACTATTTTTAGTTTCTTCTCCTGTCTCTGGAATATAAGGGTTTTTGTGGAACAAGGGTATCTTGGCAGTTGGGAGCTAAGGAATACCAGAGTTATACCATGCAGCAACCCTCACTCAGAGATTTACTGGGGAGAAAGACATGAAATTAGCCACTGTCTACATATGGGAAAAGAGATAGTGGAAGGCTAGGCATGAGTAGAAGGCTAGGCATGAGTGCTTTTATAGGGTATTTTATAGGGGGCAGAGATTTCTAAATCTGAGGGTGAAGATTTCCAGGCATTGATTGGGCTTGGGGTTAGGGACAGGGTGTTTTTCCCTTGGGCCAAGTCTCAGGCTTGGGGTCAGGCCAGGGGCAGGATACTTTTCCACTGGCTTTCTACCCTACATGGAGATAATCTCATACTTCAGATAGATTTTTTTTTTTTTTTTACACTTAATACTGGCTGAAATTTAGTTTTATCAAGTGACTATAAGAGATCATGAAGAGGGCAGATAAGACATTTCAGTTGCGAAGAAGAAAGTCCTATATGATATAACAAAAAATGTTTGAGGGCCAGGCATGGTGGTGCACCCCTTAAGCCCCCATACTCTGGAGACAGGCAGATCTCTGTGAGTTTGAGACCAGCTAATTCATATGTCAAGTTCCAGGACACCTAGAGCTGCATAAAGAGGCTGCATGGCTGTCTGAGGATGAAGACTATAACAAATACATGGAACTTCTATTAACTTCCACGAGCTAAGATAAACCCTTCTCCTGCTGTTCTGACCTCACAGTCTTCATACAGGTGACGTCCCACGAGAGCTGTACCGTACATGCTCTGTGATGGCCTCACCTCTATGCTCTGATGTTTCCACCTCCTGGAACGCCTTCATCCTTCATTCTTCGTCTTGGAATGTTTAATTTTTCTCTTTTTTCTTGTGAACTAATTCACTAACTTTTCAATCAGAACCAGTATGCCTGTCTTAATCTCTTTTCTGTTGCTGTAATTAAACACCGTGACCAACGATGTTTTATAAAAGAAAGTGATTTGACTATGGTTTCAGAGAGTGAGTCCATGATGGCAGAGCAAAGGAACAGCTGAGAGTTCACATCTTGATTTGAAACCACAAGGCAGAGAGAGAACACTGTGAATAGAATGGGTCTTTTGAAAACTCAAAGCCCACCTCTAATGACACACCCCATTTAATAAGACCACACCTCCAAATCATCCCAAATAGTTCCACCAACTGGAGATCATGTATTTAAATATATGAGCCTATAGGAGCCATTCTCATTCAAACCTACCACAATGCCCTTTCTTGATCTAAGACTCTTATTTTATCTCTTTTGTGTTACTTATTATAGTAACTTAATGTTGGACTTTTTTGCGTCTGCTCTCCTCCCCTGGAGGTAGATAAGCCCCTGGCCATAGGCTCAGCTCCAGGGAAGAAAGTGGGGGGCATGTGCCCAAGCATGTCTTTAGTCAGAGGCTAGAGGCTGAGAGCCACAGGGACAGCTCAGATTATTGAAGCAAGGGTATAGTTAGATTTATAGGGAAAAATGGGGGGAAAGTCCTTGACAACCAGGGGCCATTGGTTAAGACAGTGATGCTGGAGCAGCTCCATTTGCATGTGGGAGGCTCATTGTCATTCTAAGGGTCAAAGTCCTGGAAAAGCCTCTCCTGCATAGGGAGTGGTCTCATGGGGCAAAAGGAAGACACCTTATCAGAAAATGGGCCCAGCCCAAGGCCTTCCAGCTGCAGGAGTCAGACAAGCACCAACTGGTCACATTCCTTTGAAATGGCATTCTGCATTAAAATTTAGC
Source organism: Cricetomys ansorgei (assembly GCA_026225945.1). Lineage (NCBI taxonomy): Eukaryota > Metazoa > Chordata > Mammalia > Rodentia > Nesomyidae > Cricetomys > Cricetomys ansorgei. The sequence continues at coordinate 2,724,860 of JAMJFZ010003602.1, forward strand.
TGGGTTTTCTCAGAGTAAGAAAGGGGAACAGCCTAATGCCTTCTGCTCTCAGGGTGAGAATTCTGGGGTTCAAAGCACTCTTCAGACCCCTCTTAGCTCTAGGACAGCCCTACAACTTAATAGCTTAATATAGTAACTTAA